>VYYJ01001032.1:0-38041 GCA_021029165.1 Cyphoderus albinus
TAAAAAAATAATTAGGAATTTTATTATCAAAAGCTGAGAGACTCTTACTATTTTTTAAAAAATGTTATTGGTTTTGAAATCATCAACACTTGCGTAACATTGATTTCTATTAATTACGATTTTACAAATTGATAACTAAAAAGCGTAATATTTAATAAAACAGTGGCATATTTGAAGGTGGCTCATGCTAAGCCGAGGAATCATGTTAGTGGCAGGAGGTAGAGGTGGACGTTGATTGATGCAAACTATAAAACAAAGATAGAGCCAAGTTCAATTAGGTTTTGCAGATACGATTTTATGTGAAAATGGAAGATAGTTTGGAGTTAGTTGTTCGCTGTCAACTTTTTCTTGTCGATGCCAGAGTGAATATTCTAAGAATCCGGTTATAGAAACAGAAACTTGATACTACTTTTACTTTCAGTTTTCACTGATGCACGGTTATAAGAGATAGTTTGTATTGTAGTTGTAATTAGAATAAATATTGAGAATTTAATAATTGTTATATTTAAAAAATGTTTAATGCACTATAAAAAAGGTTTATGAATGAAACTAAATACTAGGTTGATATTCAAGTGTACTGTTTATAAAACAGTTTAGATGAAACTAGCTGTTTGATTTAGGGATGTTTTAGTTAATTAATTAGGTAGTTAGGTATACTTTAATTTAATAAGGAAAGTGTATAAAAAAGTATAACGACGAAATATTTTTCTCATCGACAAGAAACTTACTCGAGCAGTTTGATTTTTACTTCACATTTTTCTCTGTGAAGAAGTGGGACGTAAAATAACAAAGAAACAACAAATTATTACAAAATATATATATATTTAAAAAGTTACACTTTAATTAACTATTTTATTCTGTTATAAAATTGTCATCTCATTATATAACGTAACGTAAGGTAAATTGATGGTTAGCTAGTAGAGAGTGTAAATTATGGAATATTAAATATTATAACATTTTTAACGAGAATGAGGTAAGGATGACTCGCATTTAATTAGAATGGAACAAAGTAGGCGATGGAATCGAACAAGATAAAAATTAAATATGAGCTAGAGCCAGGTGATGGATGTGGCGAGAGTGAATTATACCAAAAAGTGATGTTATCGATGTGTTATTACTTACTATACTGCTACAATTACTGGTCTGGTTATCGTGTAATTAGTAACTAGTAAATGGTAGTAATACATATTTTAACTCAAATCTTATATTAAACTGAACTAATTATGCCGAGGGGACAGGAGAGGAAAAAGGGAAATTCGTATTTACATACTAAATATAATAACAATTAATTATTGATTGTTGTGTGTATGTACCTAGCAGAATTTTACGAACTAGTGAAACGCTTCTTTAAATGAAAAACAAACAATTTAATGTAGGAAAGTTAGAAAAGTAGTAGAGATCTTATAAAAATGGATGTTGTGAAAAAGCTAAAAACTAAAGTAAAGCTAAACTCCTCATTTCTTTCTTTTAGGAAGTAATTTTGTGGATCGATCAATGTAATAGTGATTTGTTCGGAATTTCCGTTTTGATTTCGAAGAAGATTGGTCGCTTTCCATACGAGCAGAGTAAAAACAGAATTTCCGTCCCTCCCTTTCGATTTGCTTGGAATTAAAATTCAACTTGATTATTAATTTTAAGTGAAGAGCCTACAAGTTCGGTTTGTATTTTAATTTTAATGATTAATTATGACGACGGTAATTTTAACGAAGTTTTATCATTGTTATGCTTGTTTCTTTCCTGTTTTTTCGTAAATCATATTTTACAACTACCTTATCTGAATATTCCTTGAAAATGTACAGACAGATAAATCTTTTACAGGTTACAGTTATATACAGGCAGACATAAGAAGTTAAAAAATCTTTACGTATAAAAATGATCTTTAGAGAGAGTGTAAAGACAGTGAAGAGGGAGCTAAATATTTTGTCGCTTATACACAAAAAACTGGTCTTAATTTCAAATCAAGTAAGTTTGTATTATAAATTAAACATATGTAATTATAATTATTGGTTTAATTTAGAGCTAAGTAAAATATCTACTAGACTAAATTATCGTGAATATAAAATGTTAAACGAGAGGGGCAATGCTACAACACAACACAGCACAACAAGAGAAATGTAGCTTTGAAATGGGTAGTTCAGTTGAGTTTATGGTAATTAAAAATGTCATGTTTCATTGTAATTTGTAGAATCAGTTTATTGTCTTGTAAATAAAAAAATTATAATTGAATGTTCATTTTTCGAATATTATTTTCGAATCGCCGTTTGTTGCATTTAAAACCGACTGTTGACCATTCTTTTATTCAAAGAAGGATGGGATATACATGCGTGTAGTTTGTACAGTTTTAGATGATTGTACACTTAATGAAAAAAGTAATTTCATTTTTTTAGTTCGGTAATTCCGATAATTAAGCAGAAGAAAGTTCAAGTTTCGAATAGTTCATTGTCATGATAAGTAAGTTCCGCTGATAACGGCTGTAGGTACTTATTGTGTAAACGGTGTCAATTCAATATACGTACGTACGCATTAATTAAACAATTAATTAATTACTGTCGATGTTATCTCTTACTTTAGGTAAAAGAAATCCTTTTCTCTGTGCGTGTACGTGTACGTAGTAGTCGTTTTCAGTAGCTTTTCGATGTTAAATTGTCGATTCTTGACTTAGCTATTATTATTATGTGTAAATAAATTAGGTTGATTAAGTAGATGAGCATTTATTTACTGATTTATGCGAACTGTATTTTATTAAATTAGTTTAGTTTCTCAAGCTAAAAAATGTTTTCATGTTGTCGTTGGAAGGAAAAAGCAGTTTAGTAATTTGTCAGCTAGTTGCAATTTTCAATTGCAACGTGGCAAACATTTTTCTCTACATTTTTTTCTGTCTGAATTGATACGATATTGATGTTGTTGATTGTTGAATGATTAATTACAAATTATGATGGTAGAGCTGAATTTGTAATTCTTAATTATTCTTATTATTATTTGATGGTGAAAAAATTGTTGAGAAAATGATCATACATAATATTATATAAAAAAGGTGAATGTTATGACTCGGAATCAAAATAATTATATTATGTATTAATTAAAGCTCTGTTATAAAAACTCAACCGGGAATGTTGTACCAATCACATTTCAAAATTCAAACATCTCTCTACTTATTTATTATTATAATTCATTCATTTTTAAACGGCTTTTACAAATTCACATTTTAACTTAATTTTTATGGGTTAAAGTTTAACCGTTAAACACTTGCACACATTTCATTTAATTACGCTATTATATATTAAAATGCCTTTCTTATCTTGACTTTACCTATAAGAAAACAGTGGCTAGGGTTAATGGGAGGTTGATGCAAAGAACTGCGATGAGGAAGAATTTTCGAACATTTCGCGCCTACAATGAAAAAAACCCTAATAAAAATAACTTTCAAAGACTTTAACAAGAATAAAATTCAATGGCGAACTAACCGGAACGGGCAAATCATCAAATCTGCTTTCCACTGTGGGAAAATGCCAGCGTCTCGGTTTCATTCCGAACTTATTGTCCAGAGAGCAAATGTGAATCTGGAAGTCAAAGTAATTCAAAATCAAGTACGAAATTAATTTCGCAATCAAACAAATTAGTAACAAATGGGTAACAATGATAATAAACATTTATATCATGTTTACCGTCATTCCCAAGTAAAAAACGGCCAAACAGCCAATCGCAGCGTAGACCACGTGCCTCACTGCATCACTAATGTACTCTCCGTTCCGTTTCGCATTTGTAATACAAACAACTACATAAATATATGTAATAATTATTATTCAACAAAAGATTCAAAAGCTCAAATTTTTTTATAAAATTAAAATCGTTATTAAGTGGTCATTAATTAAGTTCATACGCGCTAAAACGAAACATCCGTAGCCACAGCCAATGTGGACGATTTCAACAGTCATGCTGATGATTTTCTTTTTATGTCGAATCCACGCAGTTACGTAGGACAAGCCTAAGCAAACGATGTATAAATTTCCATAAGAAATGTGGTCATCATGTGAGTTCACCAACTTTCTCGTGAAGTAGCCCAGGTACATGAGAATAGTCGAACCTCCGGATCCGATCATGTGCATCTAAAATGACAAAAATGAAATGACATTTATCTTTTTAAACCATGGACAATTAATATTAAATTGTATAGGTAAAGGACTTCAAAAAATTGGAGGCATTCTTACCCAGTACCACTTTTTTATGCCCCTGTAACTGTCCAGATTATAGGTTTCCTTGTAAAAGCGGGCAATGAAGACGCAGATGGGCATGATGCAGAAATTCGTGACAATGTTGATTCCTCCGTGAAGCGTTCTCTTGATCACGCTCACGGCCTCAGTTGTGATTGGAAGTAGTGTTGTTTGGGGCAACTTTGGGCACGCACTCTCGCACGGCTCTGGCTTCTCGATGTCTTCATTGGGGTCACATTTTGGAAACTCCGACTCAATCGTGGCAATTGTTTTATGGGTTCCGGGACGCTGTGGCGGAACGTACGGCTTGAAAGTGGGAATTCCTCTGCAGTTTTGACGCTGAATTGGCTCACCCGTTTTCTGAATGCACTCGTCGTAGGATCGACTGTAGTCAAATGGATTGTCTTGATACTGTAAGAAAGATGGCAGTATATTTTTTTAATTAATCCAATTAATTAATAGCGTTTCATACTTTTTCAAAAGAAACTCACCGACTTGCTGTACAAATAGTGCGGCGAGTTGGACAGAGCTTCGCATGTGTGTGGAAAGCCGGTAAAGAGTGGGGATGGAATGGAGGGATTGAGCTTTCCCTGATTGCTATTTTGCACCGCGGAGCGTAAATCGTAGTAATCCTCACTTTCAACAATGCTGTAAATTCCTCTGCTGAAGCTGTGCACAACGAGCATTCTGATTGGAATGTAAAGTAAAGCAATTAAACAATTATGTCAGATGTCTAAGTCTCATTATCGTATATTATTTTTTATTTTGGTTCATTTTTATGCCTTAAAACTTACAGGAAACGGACTCTTGAGGCGTGGTAGCAAGGTGGAAAGTGCCATACCAAATTCCCATGAACTTCCGAGCTCGGCCCAAAAGTGTCACTGACAATAGTGTCACAAGTGGTTGGATCGGGTTCGGGTGCCTCCTGGTGTTTTTCTTTATTATACGGCAGAACGATTTTGGACATGCAAATGGTTTTTCGAATTCCCGCGCTGGTATCTTCCTTCGGACAAGTTTTCTTTCCCATCGGAGGCTTAGGCTTCGGAGGCGTAGTCCCTGCGGGAGTTTGAGGTGGCTCATATGGCTCTTGGGGACAAGGGTCACCCGGTATTACGCCGAGACAGCATTGTTCATCTTTGGAAAATCGATCGAACTTCGGTTCTGATGGCCCGCCAGACCCTCCTCCACTTCCACTTCCGCCTCCTCCTCCACTTCCACCTCCTCCTCCACTTCCACCTCCTCCTCCACTTCCACCTCCTCCTCCACTTCCACCTCCTCCTCCACTTCCACCTCCGCCTGACCCGGAGGGCGATGGGGCCCGTGTGTAATCTGTATCCAAATCCTCTTGCGTTTCCCATCCAAGAACACCGGCGTGCTCAGGTGGGCGACAGACCGTCACTTCGAAAGGTTTGCAGATAAATTTTGGAATCACTTTGGACTGTCGGTATGGATCGGCGTACACTGTTTCGCTTGCCGGTGAATTTTTATTCGGGCATGTGTCTGGCTTTTCCGGTTTGGGAGTTGCAGGACCTGCAGGAGGATCACCTGCTGCACGACTTTGTGGAGCTGGACCTGTACCTGGATCTGGAGGTGGAGCAGCTCCGTCGCAGATTCCGTTCACCACAGTGTTGCAACAGCGGGTGCTGAACCAATTTTTAAATAGTTCCTGACATTCCTAAACAAATTATTAGAGGTATTTAATTGGAGATTGTTTAGGTAAAAAGGAAAATTATTTTTTGGGGCTATTTGATTATTTTGATTTCACTTTTACCTTAGTCTCACTACAAGTCGTTGTAAAATCCGGATGCGGCTGGAACAAGTTAGCTCCTAGTTTCTCCTTCCAGTCCCATTTTTTCATATCCTGCGGTTGCCCCGCTGCGGTGGCAGGCCGATAGTCTTCAAAGTCTACGATGATGCACTGACTCGGCAGCAATTGGTTTATGCAATAGTTTTTCCTACGATCTACCTCCACAATTGGCACTCTCATTTCGTGATGATAAGCTAGTAAAGTTGGGTGCTATTTCGAAATTTAAAAAAATCAAAATTCATATCTGTTCTTAATTCAATTAAACTTTATAATGATTAAAAAGACTGTTTCGTGTTAGTCAGTTATCTATTTACCACAGAATTGAAATAAGTTCGCTTTCTACAAGCAATCGGCACCCCCACGGGCTTCAGACAATCCACGCAGTTAAACTCGTTTGGATGGAGAAATAATCCGGTTGGTAATCCCACCCCGAGGGGGGCGTAATTCATTTGTACTAGGAGACCCTCGATTTTGGTGTCATTGTACTGCGTCTTGACATCTTCAGATAAATACAAAAATTAAAGAGGTTTCAGATTTTATTCTCGAAATTATGTACATTATAGAAAATTATGAATTCATACCATGAACGAACTCTCTGCGAATTTCTGCTTTGAACGCGAAATGAGCCCTTTGGTACAGGTGGCCACCGTTTCCAATCACAGCCATCGATCCTGCCTTGATTTGAATGGGACGCAGGTCCACAGTGTACCTGTATCTCTATAATTAAGCAACATGAAATTGTCCTAATTACATACATAAAGTATATAAATTAATTTAGGTAGAAATTTTTAAACTAACCAAGTTTGCTACGAAAGGCTCGTAGGATTTGCGCCTCAGAATCGGTTGGAACTCGTTAAACGGAAAGCGCTGGAACTCAGGCTCATCTGCTCCATTGACGCACCACGGGATTCCGCGATACTTTTCGTCAAATTTCACCGGAATTGGCTTCTCCGGGTCTTCGCTTTTCATTTCAGCACCACCGCATATTCCAACGCCTAATACCAACAAGAAAAGAGTTAAATTGATGGAAAACCTTTTCTCGAACATCATTTTTGGAAACAAAATCATTAAAACTTAAATGAAGACACCGGTTTTAATGTTATCCAAATTTTTCATGCAATTAAGTTTAAATCAATCTTATCAATCGGATTGATTCAATCCCCTTGCAGAAAAAAACTTTCTTTGACGTATGTAAGAAAATGACTTTTATTTCTCTAGTCATAAAACCGTTTTGATTCCTTCAAAATAATTAATTTTCATAATTGTTATTTTCCCATTTTTTTAACTATCAGTTGTCTAGTGAACCGTTTAATCGTTTCATTTAGACTAGACATAAAGACATAGAGACTCATTTTAGAGACGCTTGGTTCATTTCATAAGCTGAAGCTCTTGTGCTTGTGACTGTGTCACATTTTCATCTCATTGGCTCTTTTTAGCCAGGAAAATGTTTTTGAAGGGAAAGCTCGAGCTCAATTCATTCAGGGCTTTGCGTTTGAGTAAGCTCAAGCTCAACGAACGAGATATGGGCAACTGACTGAAAAGGCCCTTTTTAGATAAATTGTCGACTTAATTAGATTTTAATTATGGGATAAGAAAAATGTGAAGAGAAATGATTGACGATTGGTAAGTGCTCTTTTAAGTGACTTACAAGTTTACTAGTACATGCAAATTAATTTCATTCAATTAGGTCAGGTGGTAACATCTGCTGCTGACGACTAACGTCGATCAGTTTTTTATGCCCAGCTCAGCTGTAAACAGTGAAGGTTTTTGTATGCATGCAAATCATTTCTCTGTTGTGGTGCTTGCACCTTCTCATTCCTTTTAAATTAAATGCACTCGTTATAACTGATTACTGGTTACTGATTGATTACACAGATAAATGCAGAGAATGAATATTAAAATATCGAAATTAAAAGTAAACAGAGTTTTAGAGTAGATGGTAGATAGAAAATGGGTACCTTTAAGAAGTTTACAAAGTAATTTAATTATATTAAAATTAATTGATTTGGAACTAGGTCAAGGTCAAGTGATGGCATTGACTTGAATACATTTTACGAGTTGTCTCCAAAACAGTAATGAAATGAAAAGTGGGCGTTGATTTTCATTTTATTTTTATTATATACCATTTTTGTATTCATTATTTTGTTTTGTTATGTTGCATTGCAGGTACATTTAAGGAGGGATAGAATAAAATAAAATCAGAACTAAAGAAAGAAAAGTGAAGATTGAAAACCGAGACCAGTCAAAGTTGACGACTCTGTCTTTGTATTCGTCGAAATAGGTGGTTTTGTAGGAATGCCCGCCAAGCCACAGGAGGCTCCCGCTCCACCTCCAGTGGCTGAGGCTGAGGCGGTCGAAAGAAACGTAGGAGGAGGAGGTGCAGCTCGGACTGAAGATGGAGGTGGACCGGAATTGGTGGAGGAGGCTCCTGCTGATGCTGCTGAATCACCAGGAGGGAAGACGATTAAGGAGCCAGCGGATCCCGAGGTGATACTTTTTAAATTCCGAGAAGTCCACGACGACTTTCTCTACGTGGGAAACAATCAACGACCAATTGAAGACCGATGTACCGTTTCCAATTGCAACTGTGATGAAAAAGACAGGTCTGCGAATCTGGAGCAGTTCTGCGCCGCCCTGAGGAAGGTTGTCGATTGTAGGAGTAAAATGTGCCCGTTCGTAGTGTCCAAATGCCTGGTCTCCCAGAAGGAATTTGGAGTTATGTTTTCCTGGTTGGAACTCGGTCAAGATAATGAGAAAGCCACATCATCGAAGAAAACGAATGCGAATCTCAATTTTAACCATAATAATCAAACCAAAAATGGACTGCTTTCTGACAACTCTAGTCAAAACAAGAACAAACGAAAAGATGAAAATTCCGACCAGGAAGGTGACTCCGATGACGAATACGGTGACACAGAGGAAGATCAATATTACCAATTCGAAGACGATGAATTTAACGAGGAGGAGGAGGAGGCAGATGAAGAAGAAATTGAGAACGATGAGACTGAGTCTGCTGAATCTGAGGTCCTAGGTACTGGACCACCACTCGCACCTTCCAATGAGTTAGATGAATCAGAGAAGGAGATGCTTCCCCCTCCCACTCGTTCCCCTCCAACCGTCGCCACTTATGTAAATGACAATGATAATGAGCAACTTCGAAATACTCAAATGTCACCACCTCCACCACGTTCTCGCATGGCGCAGGCAGTGGACGCGGGCGATGGTACCGTTTTCGCCTCTTTCTCTCTCAAACGCACTGTGTTCAGCATTGTAGCTGGGAAGGAGTCGCTGACTTCCATCACAGCGACAGCTAATGGCGACAACAGCAGCAATTTGCAAGTTAATCAAGAAACGTCCACGGAAGTCGAACCAGAAATAAGAGCGGATACAACAGAAAGCATGGATGTTGACAGCAGCGTTACTGGAAGTGACCTTCCTGCAGCTGCACCACAGCCACAATTATTTAATGAACCTGAATGTGAATCTGGTGAAATGCTCTCGGGCAGCGCCAGGACCTCGGGAATATATCCAAAGAAGGATGCAGCTGGATCTAGAACTGTAACAGGAGCTTCAAGAACGACAACTCCAGAATCATCACCTGAACCTGAAAAATCTCAATCTGAGCCTACCAAAGACAAAAATTCTCCCATGGATTTTGTACAAGAGTTGGAGTTAATGAGAAAGGATTCGTTCATTCAAGAAACCTCAGCAGCAGCAATGACAATTGAATGCAGGTCCATTCGATTCGGCAGGTACAAGTACTTGGTAACCCCTAGAGGAGCTATTCCGTCCGCGCAACTTACTCGGCTCGGATTTGTATTGGAAGTGCCTTATTCGAAAAATCGTAAGAATTTTGTAACTTATTAATAAGATGTATTTTTGTTATTTAGTATTTTGATTTGATTTTTAATTTGTTTGCAATTTCAGCAAAAGAAATGAAGATAATTGAAATCCCGAAAGGCGCAATCACCAAGATTTTAGGAAACACCAGTAGAAAGTTGCCCACTTTGATTCTCGAGTGCAGAGCTGAATACGCCCAGTGGGTCTGTGGACAGCTCGGACTGGACGGAAACAACAAGGATGATAGCCTTTACTGCCCCGAGACTGGAGCTCCCAGTCAGAGGGACATCGTGATGATCATGATCTCTGGCTCGGAGTCACTCAATGAAATGCTAACAACGATGTTCCAAGAAGTTTATCAGGAAGTGGATCCAGAGACAATTAATTATTACTTAATTAATACACAGCACAAAGAAGATCAAGATCACCCGATCACCCGAAACCAAGAAGAAAGAGATTCTTCTTCTGAGGCTGAAGAATCTACGTCCACAGGAGAAAGGGGAAAACAAAAGCACGAAACTGAAGCCAAAGCAGAAAAGCGACTTCGGAAAGTAAAGGTAAAGAGATCGCCCCTACCTAGAGGAACTACAAATAAAAGGAAAAGACAAGAATCGAGCTCTTCCACATGTGATGAAAATATTAAATCAGGCAGACACACGAGAGGTCGTCCGGCTCCGGCATCCGTGAAGAAGCGGAGGGTAGCTGCGGTGAAAGCCAGGAACGATATCAGGGCGCACATGAGAATTTTAAGGACTGATGACAGCAGCAGCGAACCTCCGCCACAGGACAGCGAGCCAGTAATTTTGCAAAGCCTCCCAGAAGAGTCAGACTCATCAATCGACATGGAGAACATGGAAAAACGGTTTAGGTTAGCCGAACTAGAACTGAAATCATCATCCGCTGCGACTAAAGAAAGCGAGACTGTGTCTCCTGAAGGTGAAGAAAAAGTAGCGCATACAACGGAAGAAAAAGAAATTCAGAAGGAAATTGACAAGGAGAAGCAAAAGTCCGCAGATAGTTCTGGAGAGAGTGAGCAAGATGGGACGAATCACCCTGCAACTGAACAAGAACAACCACGAAGTCCAGAAGCAAAGAAAATGGAAAGTTATCGTACGGCAGCACTCTACAATTCCGACAGGGAATCGTCAAACTCTTCATCCGATGAGGATCTATCAGAAAGGCCTCTCATTGAGCGTCTGGCTGTAAAGAAAGAAAAGGAGAGACGAGTAAATGAAAGTGAGCAGGATGAGGTTGAGGAGGGAAATCTTTCCGCTTTTGCGAAATTGGCACGTGCCAAATCTAAAGACTCGTCCGTTTCAAATTGCAGCCAAGCATGTTCAACTTCGACCTCAGAAACTAACCAGATGTTCACGATGGAAGACGATGATGATGACGAGATTCAAATCTTAGAAGAAGTTCCTGTTTCGGAGTCGACTGCGCTGCAGAGTTTGAACCGGAGGAAGAAGTCGATAGAAGATGGTTTTGGCACGCCGGTTATCACCTGCACCAGATCACTGGCAACTGAAGCACCACCTGCCACCTCCACCCCAACAACGACCGCCTCGCAGAGTCTCATAAGAGAACCGAAATTGAACCAGCCCTTGAAGATTTCCATTGATAAATCTAGGACGACGCCATTTACGGTGCAGGATGTCGTCTCTTCGCTGTCAGATGAGTTGCAGCAACCGTCTGAGGAGGAGGCTGAACAGAGTCATAATCAAAGCCAAACTCGTAAGATACCACCACAGCCCCCACAGCTTAGTCGATTGAGCTCGCTTCCAGAGTCAAGTGTGTCATCCTCAGAGCCGTTTCAGCAGAAGGCACCTCAAAAACGTGCGCCGCCGCCGCCTCCAAAATTGAATAAATCCACGTCACTTCCTGTTTCTAGTGCGTCCACCGATACGCCACCACAGATACCGCCAAGACGACCATGTCCACCACCTCCACAGCTGAGTGGTTTTGAGAAAAGAAACAATGACACAACAGGGACAAAGAGAAGGGGGGAAGATTCAGCCCCTCCAGGGCAAAGAGAGCGAGAAGCTTCCAGACAGGTAGTGGAGGAAATGGAAGTCGACAATGAATCTCCGGAACCTCAGCCCAGACCAGACTCCCCAGCAGCAAGGCCAAGTTATCCTGGACCAGCAAAGAAGAGAGTTGCTCATACACCAAAATCGCCCATGTCGCCTTCCTCCTCCAGTTCTTCCGGCAGTGCAACTGGGCTTCAACGACCCCGCTTTCAACGAAGAGGTCCTCTTTTCGATCCCCGGAACGTAGCTGAGAAGCCGAAAGCCACTCCCAGGCCGACCACTGCAATTACAACCTCAACCACATCTTCCATTCCTTCGTCATCTACTTCGATTGCTGCGACGTCAACTGCGTCTGCGGCTCCATCTCAATCTCAATCAATGCCAGAACCTCGGACGGCATACCGGAATCCACCGCCTCCACCCCGAATCTCGAAGGAATCTACTGTCACGTCTCAACCTAAGCCACCGACTCTGGAAAGTCTCAACCCTCAGAACAAACGAAACGAAGCTGCACCTCCACCAGCACGGTGTAATGACAGAGAGAAAGAAAAACCTGGTGGTCGTGGTGATCCGAGACCGCCACCGGCATCACGCCCACCTCATTATAGACCTGCAAAAGCACAACCTCCACCAAAGTCAAATTCTGGTCTGACTTTTGTTTCCGGTGAAATCCGATATGTGCCTTCGTCTACTTCCGATCGTGGACACAATTGGTTTAATGCGGCACCTGTACCAGAAAAGAGCAATTCGTCACGCAGTGGACATGATGCTGGAGGTGGAGACAGACCAAGGACAGGATCCAGTGAACAAAGTCATGGCGATGAAATGCGGCCGGAACGGGACCCTCCAATGGATGAAGCGCCGCGAGAGGAAACCCAGAATTCTTCGAACACTGCCAGGGAAGAAAGTCCGAATGAAATCCCGCAGGAACCTTGTTCTTCGGGAAGCGGCGACGGCACCAACCGGGGACGAAGTGAGGATCGACGGGGTTTTCGAGGAAGTGGTCGCGGACGAGGTGGGCACAATTTTTCCGACCGTGGAGGTGGAGCTAGGGGAAGGGGTGGATATTTTAACCAAAGGGTGAGTTTTTGAAACCGATGACAATCATTTTAACTGTACAAGAGAAGATGTGAGGCGTCCTCCCTGGTTTTCGTTAGCGGGTCAATCCTTTTTTGGCAATATTTAACTGATTTGCTAGCGAAAAGTTTATTTGTGGTGGAGGGTGGAGGTGATGGTATTGAAAATGTTTAATTAATTTTAGTTGCATTAAATTAGTAAGGGCTTTTTTGGTACTTTTGTACGGCTTTATCAAACGAAACGTTAAGTTACTTGAAAGTGGGAGGAAAAAACGATTTTCGGTGTTTTATGTGTGATTTACGCAGACTAATGGAAACAAGAATGACGCTTCACCATCGTTGTACTCCACGCGATCACAGTCGCGGGATGAGTCGCCGAGAGACGAAAGGAGTCGTCGTCGTCAGCGCTGACTGATGTTAATTTTAATTGACTTTTTAGCAATAAAGAGAAGGAAATGTCCATTTGGAACAGTACGCTAATAAACATGAACAATACAAATATAAATACATAATAGATTTTAGATCTAGAATTTCAACTTTTTATTTCTTTCAAGTTTTTAATCTTTAACTCGTATTTTGTGTAATTGTTGAAGTCTTTCAAAATGACATTTAATTATCGTGTTGGGTATTGTGCATTGTGTGACGGCTAACTAATTAACGGATATTATGTTCGTGGTGGCTTACGATTAGATTAGATTTGATGAGGTTGCATGCGAGGTTGCTAAATTCATGCGAATGGGAAGCTTTAAATTAATAATTGAGTGTGTGTGGAATGGTAGATTTGCTCTACTCAGTATGCGCTGGTTGATCCATTGATTTCTTGGAATGCTATAAAAATTAACGTTTTTCTTTCTGTTCGACTTGACCTTGACTTTGCTTTGATTTCCTTGACAGGGTAACTCAATTAATACCCTGAACTCGCGTGGAGGATACTATGGCCAGAACTCTCACTTTCAGCTTCCTCCTCCTCAGTGGCAGCAGCCTCAGCAGTGGCAAGAGCCTCCGTATTTTCCTCCTCACGGTCCTCCTCCAAATCCACCTCAAGGGTGGTTCTTTGACAATAATCCTCACCCAGACTCATTTATGTTCAACTCTCAATACTACAATAATTATGATCCTTACACCCGGTTTTGATTCTGATGTAATGAAATTATTACTAATTTGGAAAATTGCACCCGGTGGAAAAAAAAATTTTTTTCTTCACTTGCACTTAGTTGTTAATAATTAATAATTAACTTTTACTCACCTGAAACTCTTTTACTTATTACTCTTGCTTGTTCATTTATGATTTAGTTTCTTTATATATATTGATTTAGTTTAGTTTTATTTCTTTAGTTTTAGTTAGATTCTAGTTTTCAAAAAAAAAAAATTTTCTGGACCTCTTTCCCTTGTTACTCGCTGTTAATTAGGTAAAACTATGTTCTTTTCAAATTCTTGTTTCACTTTACTTAATCCGTAGGTAATTAATTACTTTGAACTTCAGATCGTTTTTTTTTCAAAAGTGGCATTATTTTGTTTCAATTAACTTGTAGTCGTCTACCCGGAACCGGAAGCCTTATCTAAACACCAATTCAATGCTCCAAGTGCCTAAAGATATGTGTGATGAACAAAGTGTGTAGCAATACAACAATAGCTTATTTCAATTTTTCTTAAATGATAACTACTAAAAGTTAATAACAGCATGTTTTTTTCTTTTTTGATGTACACTTTCGATGAAATGTGTTAAAATAATTATTTGTATTTAGTTAAGTTTAATTTATTATTTTTGTTAGTTGAGTTACATAAAGCCAATACGATTATCAAAGAATGATATTATTTAAATCTAATGCTAATCTATTCCATGATTATTTACTGTTATCATATAATAGGATAATTAACTTACTTTTGTGAAAGACAATTATAAAATTCCAACCTATCATCCAACGAACGATGATAATTAATAGAAATTAATGAGAGCTCAACATTTTCGTGATTGGTATTTTTGTATCTTCCGGATTTTCTACTTAAAATGTTTAAGTAAGTTAAGGGCTGTTATACCGTAGTAATTAACTAAATACTTTGGTGTTATCCTGGGAAAAGGACAAAGACTGGAAAACATTTCACTACTTAATAATCAAATTATTTAAACGACAATGTTCTTACACCGACGATGTATACTCATGTTTGTGGCAGTCGTAAGTTAATTAAACGCTCAAAATCTTGCCATGCCAGATAGAAATCGCAAATGATTTTCTGGAAGTGTTCTGAAATTATATGCAGACTTAGAACTTTGTTAACTTGTTTATGTTTATATGAAAGGGATGAAAAGTGTTTAATAAATATAGAAAATGCTGCAGTTAGCAGTGATTAAAAACTGTTTCGAGTTTCATTTTTTTATAATAGTCAAAAGTGCATAAAATGGAACGGCATAAAATATGCAAATGATGGTGTCAAGAAATAATCAGATATTTTTTATATTCATGATAATGATCACGCATCTTTTATTTTTTCTTGTTCACATTAAATAACAAAAAAGAGGTTAACAAAAAATAGGCATTTAAGCTACTATTTTTTCCTTTTTCTCCGTCTCATCTTCTTAACTAGAACGTACAACTAGTAATTCTCCTTAAATTATAATATATTAAATTCTCATTAATTACACTTTACATTATTATCATAACAAATACATACATATATTATCTCTAATAAATCATTTTATCATTAATTCATTATTCATATAAATTACAATTAAGTTAGGTAAATTATTTATATAAATACATTTCACTATTTACTAATTTAGCTTTGATTCTTCTTCTAACTGTAAAACATATAAAGCAGAGCTGAAGAGCAGAGGAGTCGATTTCTTTTATAAAAAATGTTTTCCCCACTCTAATTCACAGTACATCAATTTACAACAATTACATTTTTTACACGAGTTCGTTAATTACAATACAAATATTGATAGACACAGGTAACAGTTGTTGTATTTTAGTACTTTCTAGAAAAAACTGGATATATTTGTAACAACAATTTCCTTTCTAAAAAACATCAACAATGACAGTGGCAAATAAAAATTAGGAGTTGAGTTGAGTTCACTTTTTGTTTGTCTCTACAATTTTTATGACAAGACCTGACATGACTCACCCAACAGTTTTTTTCGTAATTAAACTAATTTACAATTAATTGCCTACAGTAGAAATGACGTTACCTCATCAATTCATTTAATTATGTGTATCATACAAATACATTGAAAATTCCAGCCTAGTAGCCTATAAAATTTTTGTTGAAAAAAGGAATACGAAGAAGAATGAATTTGGTCGGAGATATGGATAATTTAATTAAGTTAATTATTTCTTTACTCGCTACAGGTTTTCTTTTACTTAATAAGGGCTCACTTTTCATCTATTACAGTTTATTATTAACAATATCATTATTCTGATGAGTGGGGAAGAAAAAGAGAAATTTTGTAAAGTTCTCGACTTTCACCTTGCTCTTCTTACTTCCTGTACCAGAAGTAGGTAATTTAATTATCTTTTAGAAATTGTCTGTCTTCTTTTGATTGATTCATCACTGGAAAAGTACAAACCTCTTCTAGAAATAATTAGTATGATAATTGATAATGGTAGATGAAACTAAATATAAAAAATGAAGAGGAATTGAATAGAGTAAGAATGAAAAAAGTTTGATATCTTTTTTGTTGGCTTTTGACAGTAACAGTACATTGAGACAGTCTATGCATTATTTATTTAGTATTTTTTAAAGATAGCCTAATTTTTTCCTTACTGTTTGTTACATGAGACAGCTTTTACACAACAACCACATAATGATCAATTTACCATTTTTCTTTCTAATGATTAATATTGAACTGTAAGTAAGATTTGTTTTAAATAGCACTTAAAATATTAGGTGGTAATAATATTTGTGTTCAGTTTTTGTCTATAATATCTACACAATTAAAATACACATTTATCATAAAAACCTTTTTAATTGTCCGTCTCAAGTTACATGCTTTGATTTTGTGTCCTTCTCGGAAATGGATATCTTTTGGTAATAATGGTGGTAATAATTTCTAATATTTCTAGCGTTTGTGCAAATACTCGAATAAATTAGATTTGATTAGATAGAAAGAACTGGAATTTGCTGGCGTTTATTTGTGTATTTATGTACAAATAAACGTGAATAATAAATTAGCTATCGAATATGTAAAAACATTTTTTGTCTTTGCTTCACTGGGATTCAATAAACTCACTCTTGGATTTAGTAAAGTTACCCAACAAATGTGTAATGCACCACGAAGAAGAAAAATAAAAGGGAAAAAGCAACTTGATAGTATTAAATTACACTGTTCCATTTCCATTATTTATAATTTCCAGCAAGTTGCAAAATAAGAGGTCTTCGTTTCACCTTATTTAATATGGTAATACTATCTAAACACACAGCAGCAGTACACAATTAAAATAATTAATCTTTGTAAAAAAAACGTGTTCATTTTGCTCTTTCTCTCTCTTGTAACAAAATTCTACCTAAATTCTTATAAAGCTCACTAATTTTATACTCTTGAGTTTGATGATCATAATCCTACAATTTCCTTTTTCCCGTGAAAATAAACTTCATACCGTACCGTAACGTTTCACCATCAAAATACATTATTATTTTTCTCAGAAACTCTTTCGTTTCGTTTCATTCTTCTTGGATGTCCCGAAACATTTTTTATCCCAATTAATTCCCAAAATATAACTTACAATTTACAGACGCAATAAGCTTTCTCGAACCGTTCCCTGGCTGAGACTAAACAATTTTCTTTACAAAATATCCATTCGATAAAGTTGATATTGAAAGTTGTGGAAAATGAAAGCGCAAAACTGAAAGCATATTTTCCCTTCAATGTAGATAGAGTAGATAGATGTTAGGTCCTTGTGAAATCTAAGGAGAAAAAAAAAGCAAATTAATATAATGCTGGCGAATTACAAATTACAATTAAATAAAAACAAAATATAAATAATACTTAGTTTTTTCATCACTTACTTTAAATCTCAGTTGAGTTACATAGGACAGCGGAAGCCGAAAGTGGAATTGTTGACGATTGAATTTCTCCATTAAATCCTGAAAAGATATTCAAAGTGGAAACATTTTCTTAGAAATAATCTTCTTACAAAAACATTCTCTAAATTATTCTTGTGAAAAAATCAGATAAGATCAAATTGCCATCATGGATAAAAATACACAGAAGCAGGAAATCTCACCAGGCGAAAGAAATCTTCACACAACCAACAAACAACCAATTTTTTCAGAGCCTCTCCCAACTGAAAATTTTACGAGTTATTGGGAAACAACTCAAGTAAAATATTAAGCAAAAGTAAGAGGCTCACAATTGATCGGTGATCATGAAAAATCTCTTTCAAGGGAAATTTGCCACATTCTTCTGGGTGTGTATTTATGATTTGTTTTTTGTTCGTTAAAACAAACTCTCAGATCTCGGAATTTCCATCATATTTTCAGCAAAAACAATGAAATTGAATTCATGCTGGCAATCAAATGAAAAAAAAAGTCAATTCATCAAAAATACCTTTCTTTTCAGTGCTGGCTTTCCCCGATAGTAAACTCATCAACTTGCAAAAGACAACTGTCTTCAACAGTCTGAAAATTAATCAATTAATTAAAATTAGGTTACTTTATCCAATAAACAAACTAACGAAACATTTTGAAACAAACATATTTGATTTTTTTAATTAGCATTAGCTTACCAATTTGCAAGTAGCCAGTCGAGCCTTTCTGTTCTTCATGTGAACTTTCTCCTTTCGATGCGATGCACACAGACACAATTCATTACAATCTTGAACAGATTTTCCCTTCTTTGTCTATTTTTTGGCATCACAAATTAACATTAACACTCTACTTTGGTACGCCAAAAGCTAACCGACATCAAGCAACCTTTATTTAATTGAACTGAACTCCCTAATTGACCCTCTAACTACTAAGGTACAGTAATAAAGTTTAATTAACTCTTTTGTTAACCACAACTAATTTCACAACGTGAATGACTTCTCACTGAGACAAAGGACAAGACTAACAATAAAAATCTTAGCGTCAGGGACATCTTTTCATTTCAAGTTGGCAAAACACACTTTTTAAATCAATCCACCTTCTTCGTAAATTAGCAAGCACATTAATTTAATTAAGCATATTTAATTCTTCTTACTAAACCATTCTTGTTTGACTTAACACATTTTCACCTTGCAAAAACTTAAACATTCATTTAATTAAGTACAGTTCTAGATGATCAAAGAAAGATCTCAATCCTTTTTAAATGATTTCTGTACAAATTTCACAAAAATCCCCGCAGTCACTTTTTTATCTCTTTATAGTAACAATATGTAGATAATTCAATTAAATTAACTTTAATAAGCAGAGGGTGGTTGGTGGTGATGTGTTCTGAATGTTTTTCACGATGAGATGATTTTCAGTACATTTTTTACAATCTGGCAGTAAACTGTTTGTCTAAAAATACATTCTTGGCGTTGGCATCATTATATTGCTCTTGAGAAAAAGCGGATAATAATGATTAATGATACACTACATGATTACAATTAAAGTTAAAAGATGAGATGTTTTCCATTCTTAATCATTAATTAAATTAAAATCCTGCTGCTGCTGTTGTTTGAAGAAAAGTGAGATTCTCTTTTACAAAGTATCAAGTCCCACAAGCTTCCTGAGGTCGTTCCCCATCATCACATTCACATTCTTTGGCTGTCTTGACAAGATTGAGACAATCTCAGGATGATCTCTGCTGCGTGCCGATTGAGCCGCAACTGGTGGCGGTGGCGCAGGTACACAAGGCCTTCCCAAATTTAGCGGCTGCTCAATGTCATTTTCCTCCTCTTCCGGTGCTTCATCATACAGGTCGTACCCTCTTCGGTAAGGGTCAATCGCCAACTCCACCTCCTCGTTGTCATCCTCCACCTCGACTTCCTCGACTGGAAGCTCGTTCATGTTCCTGGAGTACAGGACACGCTCCAACTGCTGACGATGATGATGAGATCGGCGAAATTGAGATTGATGCGGGGAGGGGGATGACGAAGAGGAGACTGTGCTTTGATTCTGGGAGCTCCTCCGATCCACCTTTAAACTGAGAGGAAGTGGCATCACCTCCGCCTCTTCCACCTCCTCCGTCTCTTCATCTTCATCCTCCTCGCCACCACCGTCGAGAAATCGGTTGTGTGAATGATGATGTGCAATCACTGGAGAGCCACTCAGAATTTCCAAAAGCTTCGAGTGCCTCGACTGGAAATCGGCGCCTGGTTGAATCTGCCTTGATGCTCGCTGAGTCGGCGGCGGCGGCGGACTCCCGGTTGTGGTTGAGACCAAAGGTGACGGAGAGTTATTATAGCGCTTTTCAGCCGACTCTGCTCTGAGATTGAGGAGAGCCTCTTCCAACTGACTCCTGGACACCAGCGGAGACACCGGACCTCCAGCGGTGGGCGGAGATGAAAGCAACTGGGGAATGATTTGTCCGGCTCGGTTGTTGCTGTTACTCCGGGATACTTGTGGCGACGGCGCCTGTGCAAAGTTGGTATCTGCCTCCTTGATACCCTTGCAACTGGTGCGCATGTGCGCCAGGAGATTATCACTTCGTTTGAAAGCATGTGAACAGAAGCGGCACACGTAGCGCTTGATGTGACTGTGCGTCTTCACATGTCGGTTAAGAAGTGGAAGCTTCTTGAAGCGGAGATCACAAAGATGACATTTGTAAGGTCGATCGTCATCAGTATTATTGTTAGCACTACTATCACTTAATTTATTTATTGACATCAGAGCAGGAGGACTCCGCAGGATTCCATGTTGCGGATGATGGTAGGGGGCGGAAGTGTCTCTTCCCTTCTGCAACAAGCTCGCCAGAATGTTGCTGCGAGGCGGTGAAAATCCCCGACGACGCGTGGGCTGCTGCTCTTGCTCCTGCCGTCCAGCTTGCTGATGCTGAATTTTGTTCTCGCTAAGCCCATACTCGATGCGACGCCTCTTCACCAGTTGATCCTCCGACATGGTGAGCAAATCCCGGAGTTTCGCGTACGGCTCTTGACCTTCCCGATCGTTGTTGTTGTTGGCGTCTTGTCTGGACGCTGGGAAGTGGGCCGAATGTTGATTTTGGTTGTGAGATGATGCGGGATTCACCGTGTTTGTCGTGTTGCTCCGCAGAATCCTCTCCAGAATTTCTGACCTTCCCCTCTGAGGTGGAGGTGGGATAGCAGTTTGCCGGGGTGGCGGTGGAGGATCGACCACGGTTGTGGACACCGTGGGAGACGAAGGTGCCATTGAGATTGGCACAGTGCTACTTCCCCTGTTGTTGCTGTCGTTATTATTGGATCTCTTCTGAACCTTGCCGCGTCTGCGAACAATGTTCCCAATCGCAGTCTCCAATCGGGTGGCTTTCCTCTTGAAACCGGATGTGGTGGATGTTGGAATGTTATCATCGACAGAGGAATCTTCTGATCCCGCAGAGCTGCAGCTCGCTCCTCCAGGACTGCTCGCTCTGTGCAGGTGCAACTCCTCCTCATTGTCTTCCGCCATGTCATTTTCATTATTGTGACTATTCAAGTCGATGTTTTCATTATTGCCACTTAAATAATTCCTGAAAGTCGGACTGGTCGAAGTCTCATTCTCGGCAGCTACACCTGAGCCACTCATGTTCGAGTTGGAGCAGCTGTCCGCTGTCCGCGTGCTTCTCGAGGTGAATGATGAAGATCTGGATCGACTGCTGCTGCTTCGGCTCAGGCTACTACAAAAGTCTAGATTTTGGCTGTCCGCCTCCTCCATGAGTGAGACTGAGAAATTGTCTTGGAATTCCTCTTCTGCCGCTGCGGTACACTCTGACGAGTGACTTCGTCGACGACGACGCTGGCGACTAGGACGACGACACTGTACCAGTTGCACACGACTCGTGACCACCACACCACCACCTTCTTGGCCTTCAATCACCTCGTTCCTCCTCTTCAGCGTCACCTCTTCGTTCTCCTCAACTTCGTCGTCTTCTTCCTGAGGTGGAGGTGACAATGACATTGGGAGCAATTGCAGCTCCTCGCTATTTTTCGGCTTGAAGGATTTCGGCGCAGTGAGGAGGCCGTACAAAATGGGAAATTCTTCACAAGGCTCTAGTTCCGTCGGTGGGGAGGTGGAGCGCCTTCTTGAGGAAGATTTACTATGATGATGATGATGGTCCACGACCAACTCTACAGGTTCAGTTTTAATGTCAATCATTTTCTTCTCTATGAGAACCTCCATTTTTCTCACACAAAGATGAAACCGTGAAAAATACTTCCGGTTCAGTTCAGTCACACGATTAGTTTATTTATATTATCACAATGAGAGTAAAGTAAGTAAAAATGTGTTTTCATTTCATTTCATTATCTAGGACAAGTTTTCTAGACCACCACGCACACGACACAACATTTTTATTGTAAGAATGCAGAAAAAAGCAGATCGCTTTCCTTTTCTTCTGGGTCACAGTCTCACAGGAGGTACCACTTTACTTTTTCTCAGCACTCACGTTCACATTCACAGGAGAAAATGTGAGACGTCGACGTGCACTTTTCCTCCTCGTCTTTCTTATTTTTAGCGACCACGCCGTCTTCTTTGATATTATTATTATTATTTCTGCAGCTCCTGTCTCTATTATTAACAAGGGCAATAGTATTATTGAAACGATTATAATTTTGTCGTTGTTGGTAGAGGTGATGAAGAGGTGCACTGCCACACTTTTCAACAATGCTTCGTCTCCACTGATTTGTCTCGTTGTGCATTATTACACCTGACAAGAGAAAACTGCCACTTGTTGATGAGGAGAAAAGTTGACAAGTCGGAGACAGTTGATGAAGATGAAGCTTGTTCGCAATGTTCACACTGCACATTATTTTTTCACTTTGTTCTATAAATTCTTTTCAATTTTTCACCCAGTTTGCTTAATCTAGTTCACCGTGTTCACTTTCTTTCGATTCACAATTTTCTCATTTAAACTTTTTCTCTCACTATCCGTGAAAATTTGCAATTTTTATTCTTCACTGAATGAATTTCGCTTGATTGAAGATTTGCATACGAGAGAGAAATTCACAGCGTTTTGCTTGTGGTCTGTGGTGATGCTCGCACGATCACTGCTCAACAGTCAATGCCACATAGGAGCGAGGAGGTAGGCAGACACAGAGAGAATCGAGACACGTTCATGTAAACGCTTCTCATCAATGCTTCACTGTGGATTCTGTGTGGATGTTGTTTTTAGCTTCCTTGTCTTTGTCAAAGGTCACTGGTAAGGTCGACCTGCTCTTTTTTCTGCCTCTCCATCCAACTAACTCCTGTAATAAAGCAAAGCAAAGGAAAACGTTTGTTGAGAATATTGAGATGAGCTAGACACAATTCTATTCAATTTTCATAGGTATCTTTGTTCTTGAGCAAGCACTCTCGCGTGTTAATGCTAATTTTATAATCTTTACTATGTACTATAGTAGACTACTACTACAGTTATAATAATGTAAGGAACAATTTTGATTTGATTATGATTAAAGCTGGTAGGGTACAACCAACGTTACGTTGCACACAGTACAGTAAATAACCTTTATTTTTATTAATCATGAGAAAATTTCAGCGAAAAAATGAATAACCTAGCTCAATAATAATCCTCGTCATTTTTTGGGGTGAATAAAAGTATTATTGGTATTGGAAATGGATGCAACTCAACAATTTTTCTACAAATGATGTGATTTGATCTGATTGTGATTGTAATGACACCTCTTGTTCAATAAAATGAATATCATCATAACAAAACAATGTGCAGAGCAGTGCCGTTTTTTGCACAGTTTAGCAAACCAACTAATATAATCATAAGGTAACTAGAAAAAAGTAATGATCTTGACTTGATCATTCAGAAGAGAACAACATTTAAACGTATGATTCCTTTCCTGCTACTTCCCATTTCGTTTTATTTCATCATCAATTTCATCAACAAGAAAACGCATGCAAAAACTTTTCTGCAAGGCTTTCCGTCTTTTTTTCTTCCTTTTTCATTGAGCCACTGCCTGCTTGCTCAAATACAACTGTTGCTATTTTGCCTGCTTTCGTGGAGGATGATCACATCACATCAACATCATCACATCACTGTGATCAAGTTTGTGGGTTCATGTTCTGATGAGAATTGGAAGCACATTTTTTTCTAATTGAGTTATTTGATTGATAAAGTTTACTTGAATACCTCAATGCAACCCTGCTTAAGGAATGCAACTTTTTTCGGCAAAATTATAACTTTTGCTATTTACGTTATAAATACCTACATTACAATGGAATTTTCAACTTTTTACTCAATTCAGATTTTCACTCGTGCTACATACTATTGACTATTACACGGTATTTGTAAACTCTAACTTAACTATGATGCTTATAAACTTTACACGGCATTACGAAAATCTATTTATGAAAATTTCCTTTACTTAAGGGAAACAAAACCTCACGTTGACATTTCATAAAATGTCTTGTACTGTGTGTATCAAATCTTTCAATTTATGTACCTTTTTTAAACTTTGTAAGCAAGAAAAGACGTGCATGCACATTTAAAGGTACGCACGTCATTCACATTTAAGCTTAAAAGTATAGACGTTCGGCAGTTTTTTCTTTTCTGCTCCGTCACAAAATCCACTTTGACAAACAAATGATTTTCATGTGAAATCACACGAGAGTTTTAGTTTTCCTGGTATGTATGTATGGTTATTGGAAGAGTTTTCAGGTTTATGGATTTGGTTCCTTATTACTTACTTGCAATAATAATCTGCTTCCTCGTCGTTATAATCTGACTTTAATTAGTGTTTTTCATGAACGATAATTTCGTTTCGTACTAAATACGACACAATAAGTCCTTGAGAGACGAACACCGATCACCGCACCGCACACAATGGAATATATTATATTAGATATTGTAACTCTCAGACAAAATCCCAGCTAAGCTGACTCTGTGCAGCAAATGTAGTAAAAAATTCCACTGAGCTCAACTTTTCTGTCTGTGTTGTGTCACACAACTTGTGTGTGTAAAACACTTTGACTTTGAAAACACTTTGATACAATTTTCTTCGTGTGTCTCGCAGAGAAACACACACTGCGTGCTTCCACACCAACGGCCAGAATGAAACTGAGCCAGAGTTAGAGTTTTACACAAGACAAGCTGAAAGTTTCGCTCTTCGTAATACTAATATCATATCGCTTCATGTTCAGTTATTCAGTAGTCCCGAAAGACTTTACTTTGCCCAAGAACAGGAGGTTGAGCTCAGCTCGCCGCTTATTGCAATCAGTCTTCGAGAGAACGCTCTCATAACCACGTCTCTTTCCTCGCTCTCTCTCTCACTCACAACCTAAATAGTAACAATTTTTTAGTCTCACAAGCGAATTTCACAATTTTCCCTTGCAAGCCAGCAACGAACCGGCTTTTTCTCTCTCCACTTTCATTCATGCCATGCCCCTTCTCTAAAAAGTCTTTGTCTTCGGCTTCTTCATGCCGCTTCTGGCTCATTTCACGCCGCATAGCAAATCGACCATTTCTTTTATTACAGGATTTTTAAATTCATTCATTGCATTGTCAACAGTGTCACTTTACTGTACACAATTCTTCTTGTTGCACTTTATTTGCAATTGCAGCTCTCGTGTCATTCATGTCATGTCATGCATTTCTATTGTCACATTCTCGCATTTGCCAAAAACATCTTCACACTTTAATGTATAAATGTAAAAGTAAATAAACATCAACATGATGAACGAAGGAGTGTTTAATAACACGTAACGTGCTACTACTATTTCTGTAAGTGTATATAATTAAGGATGGAAAGGAAACTAAAAGTTGTTCTGTTCTGCTCATTTTATGCTAAATAAATGCTCACATTATCACTGCACTTTACTTTCCTGATGTGAATTGTCAATGTGATACGCTTTTTGACGCCTTTTATTGTTGCACTTTGTTGTTTGTTGTGTTACAGTCATTATCATAACACACAAACACTTTTATACCTACCTGTACGCAATGAATTTGCTTGCACACATTATTTACTCGACGAATTGGCAGAGTGAGAGAGAAAAGGCTCAAAACCTACAAACCTACAATTCCTGTTTAAAAATTTTTTTTTTCATGAAAAAGAAAAAGTAAAACTTGTATTTCTCTCTCTCAATTTCAGTTGGTTTCGTTTTCGTTGCTCATCATCATTTTTATTCTGCTGCCAAATTAAATAAATGGCAATAATAACGGCAAATGTGTGTAAGTACTTTACAATTTCTCCTTTCTCCACTACAGTATTTACAAAATGCAACTTGTTGAAATGAAATATCTCTGTGTCGTGTGAAAAGAAGATGCAACATACACAAACATTAAAACGCATTATTATATTATTTATAACTATTTAGCTTATCTGACACAGAAAGAAACTTACTACTACGATGTACAGAAATGCTCACGTAGTTTAGACGTTTATTGATGCACAGTAATGTGCAGCAACATTATCATATTATCACGGTATTGCACATCAGATTTCTTGCCCATCATTATTATCATGAGAGTTTGATCTAGGTACCAACTACCAGTTGTGTTAGTACCACCGGTGGTGTGTGGCCATATAACAAAACACTTACAATGTTTCTGTTTAAGGTGCTCACTCGCTCTCGTTTGCTCATCATCATCATCAACAGCAACAAAGCATCATTACCACGAGCATTATTACAACCTTTTAGAGCCTGCTTTACATTTACACACATGGAAGCAAGAAGAATGATAATGTTAGTAAGTAGCGGAGCAACAGGGCGTTTTAATAGGCCATTGTGAATTATGGTGATACGATGCGATAGGATTATGGGATGGTGTTGATGAAGCCTTTAGCTAAACTAAACAATTGCAATTTTAACCATTTTACTACTGTTACTGTTATCTAGTCAAGTGTGGCTTGTGTGTGTGAATACTTGGCCTAGCACAACAATATTAAACGTACTCTGCTGCCTTGTTATGCACATCTTCTTCTGTAGGTATGCTCAGACTAGACTGCTCCATTCTGTGCCTGCATACAAATACAATGCCGGCAGTTGTAGTAACGGTGATGGCGATGGCGAAATAAAACTCGCTTCACAACATCATATTATCATAGCCAATCTTCCTTTTTTCTTAACCAGGCCAACTGATTTTTTTCTTTTAGCGTTGTAACTGTGTTGTAGAGCATTAAAAGCGTACATTGTTAGTAGGTATTTACAAAGTAAAATGAAAACAATAAAGAAGTGAAATCTTGATGAGAAATGTGTTACTAAAACCAAGTTGAAGTTACACATAAAACAAGCATAACTTGATGTGATGAAAAGTGAATCTGGTTTTTCTTTTCTTTGCAAACAAAGTCATCACTAGAAGTGGGAGAAACTAGACCTCATACTAAACCTGAGTGAGATTTTTGTCCCACTCTGCCTCTTCTGCTTCTGTCTACCTACTTTAATTCGACTTGTCTTTTGCATTTTTGTTTTTTATCCCTTACTCATTTTTTTGAAAATTGAAAAATAATGCATATGTAAATACATACATCACTCGCTTGTTAAACAAATTAATTTTACTTTCTGTTTTAATATGGAAGAGAAAAAATGTGATGCTTCTCCTGCTCAAAACAGATTCATAAAACGAAACGAGCCACCTGATAATTTGATCATGATGACGATGCGATGCATTTCAAGAAAGATGAGATCCACAAACCCCAAAATGAAATGAAATGAAATAAAGCTTCTTATTCATGCATTTTTAAAGAGCACAAATAAAATACAACGCAATAATAACCCTGTGTGCAATTTTTTTTACAACGCAACATCCTAAATAAATAAATACATACATAAATAATATAAAACAAAAAAGAGCTCCGTTTTTTACTCCACGCATTATTACCAAATGTAAGTACAATAATACTTATCATAATTTAAATATGTATAAACGTAGCAACTCTTTTTCAATGAAACTGAAATGGAATTAAGCAAGACTGAAGAAAATAGTTCATCATCGTTATCATCAGAAACAACCGTCACGCTGATCATCCTTCATTCTCAATACAACCGTGTACTGCTTCCCATTCGTTAAATGTGTCTCACTCACGGCCCACGGCGTGCCGATTAGTAGTTTCGAAAAGAGAGCAAGTGCAATGAAAGTGAAGTTGGTCTGCTTTTTGTAGAACAATACAACAAGAGCAAGAATAATGATAATACAAATAATAACAGATTTAGGTAATATTCGTTTTGCTCCGCTCCGCTCTGCTATATAATGCAACACTAAATAAGCGATGTGATGCGATGCAATAATGGCTCACTTCTGACTGACAGTTTTGTCTGTCTCTTCAACTCACTCAACTCTCTTCCGCATGACATGACCTAATAACATCAAAATCACCAAAACTTTGCCTGCCCTGCCTGCATTCACATTCACTCACACACAATGCTCTTTCATTTCGACTCTATTGTACTTTGTGGCCACTCCGCTATTTACTATCAAAGCTGCTTTTGTTCGCTTTTGGATACCTACTTCAAATACACATACCTACAGCTAGAGAAACAGGAAGGCGTATTTAAATGTATGGGCATGTTATAGTAGCAAAAAGCAAAGCTCAGCCAGCACAGAAATATGCTACTCTGTGAGATTGCGTTGGAAGTTGGAACGTAACGCAAACGAACGCACAAGGAACGACCGACGCAAGACGCAACGCAACCATTACTCACTTCACTCATTGAATTATGCAGTCAATTTCATTCACTCACAATTTTCGTGCGTTACCCTTTTCTTTTCGTCTTCTGTGGCAATACGGCAATAAAAGTGAGCCCGAATGCTTCTAACTATGGATGTAGGTATAGCATTATTTATATACGATGATGATGAGATTGCGATAGATACAACTAAAGTAAACCAAACTGATGACGAGAGTCAACCTCAAAACTCTATCACAATTTGCAAAATTGCAATATCAATATGAACTTTTTCTTGTCTTTTATTTTGTTTTCGATTTCAATTTGCATTGAGAAACTGAAAATGTGACTTTCGTTCGTAATCTTATTAATCAAATGGCATCGACACCGTAACCGTCGTTGACCGTCCCACAGTCAGTCGCAACTGGCCCGCAGCGCGCACAGTAAAAATAGGTAAAATTGGAGTGAATTTAACTGGCTCGTGTCAATTTTTTGTTGGCTCAATTCAATTCTACTCAATGTTCGTCGTGACTGGTCCACTCAAATTTGACAAGACGTGACACACAAAAAAGCGCAGTAAATACAACACTCTTTCATGTCAGCCAGCGCAGTTTGTTTTCCTTGTTTACATTATGTTTAATGTTAAATATTATTATTATTATCATTATCATCATTATCAATAATATTGTTATTGCCACACACGCGCGTATCGCTGCTTTTAGAGGTATAACTATAACAAGCAATAAACAAGTCAGTATTAGCCTGAACTTTTGTGAAAAGGAAAATACCTGTGTAAAGCTGCGGCATTATCATGTCACAGAAAAGACATGTGCCAATAATCTGCAAAAAATTCGTACCTACATTCTTTTTCATACATTCTCTTTCCTTAGTAATTTCTACAGTACTGGTAATAAGAAATTCCAGTATAATGCGTTCAGTTTTTTGAATTTAAACGATTCAGTTCAGCTCAACTCAGTCAGTCGTCAAATCGATGAGAAAGCCGAATTCGGAGAAAAGAGGACTTCCGGGTAAGATGGTCCATTTATGTACAAAACATGCATGCGAGAAATGAAAAAAGCATCTTTCAACATCACGAAGCGAGTCCACAGGTCAAAATTAAAATATGGAAATGGAAAAAACGGACATGAAAATGTAAAAGGGGCACTTTATTTATGCATTCTCCTGTTTGATCTACTTTTTCCGCTTTCGCGATTTTTGCATATCGTATTTATTATAAAAATATGCCACTGTTGAACGAAAATGATAATAAGTTTTGTGATGTGATATGATGTGATGAGGCGATACTTTTCATGTTGTTATTTTTTATCAATGCATCCAGCCAAAAGCGCTCTTACTCTTACTTACACTTTTACTCTTATCTCTCTCCTCCCTTCCCTTTTCCCTAGCATGACATGATTTTTCATATAAAAAACTACACAATTTATAACGGCTCTGCTGTGTTGTGCATTTGTGGCACAAATAAGTGCACGTCAAGAAGATATCCCATCACCATGTTTTCTCTCTCTCTTACACTTCCACTTATTTATTATTACTCCAATCTACATATCATATCGTTTATAACCCTACCCCCTTTTCCATGCATCGTTCCACAAGTTCCAAAAATTGTTCTATTTCCAGTTCCAGCCATCAGACGAAAAAAATCAGAATGGAGTGAATTTCAGCAAAAAATAGGGAAGTGGAAAAAAGAAGAAGAGAACGGAGAGAACACTCAACTCAACGCTTGTTCACTTCCATACATTACATTACACAACGACTTGCTCTCAATCTGCCCTGAATAAATAATAGGTAGCCCACTTCCATCTTTTCTCTCCACTCCATTGCATTGTCAACTTGGTTCGTCTTCTGTCTTCCATTATCTAATATTTCCCTCCACTCGATTCCATCCACCACACCTACATATTCATGATTTTTGCTGGTGCTACTATTTATGTTTAGTGTTCGTTCACTGTGCTCATTCATTCATTGCTGGCTTGAGCCTGAGCCATTTCCCTCCTTCCACCTCCACCACCAACGACGTTTCCTTCATCATGTCGAACAATAACCTTTTCCACATGCCTATCTTTTTTTCAGTTGGCTTCTCCGCTTCCGCTATTGTATGTATTTACACTTTTTTGGAATATTTAGATTTGAGTATACCTAGGCCTTATTCGTTATATTTATTTTATTTATTATTAATATAAAAATACAAATTCCAACAATAATGCGAGAAGTGATGTACTTTATGTGGAGGACAAGAAAACAGTTTTGTAACATCATCATCATCATCGTTTTCTCTTACGTCTTTATAACAATGTGTGACGTGACGAGAAAATGTGGACCACTCGACTCGACTCATTCGTTTTTCCACGATTTCCAGAAAGCAGGAAGAAGAAGGAAAAAAGAGAAAAATGTGCTATGATGAAGATGAAGAGAAGAATTCTCTCCTTACTTCCTCTTTCTTTGAAATCAGGTTGTGGAATCTTATTTAAATTGAAGCTGGGCTGGCCATTTAAGTCATATCGTACTGACTAAAGAATGTTCCAATGGAAAGAAAAAACGCTTCCACTTTTCCCTGCCGCTGCAGCTTATCTCTGCTCTTTCTTATGTGCATATAAAAATAAAAGGAGCAGAAAGGAGAGAAAATTGAAGCAAGGCAAAGCTACATTTAACATGAGATCGCGGCCTAGTCTCAGCCAGCCTCAGCCTCAGCCTACTTAAACTTGGAAAAAGACAAACGGAGTTGACACACAAACCTCTCTATCGGGCATTGCCCGACTTTGTCCTCAAAAAGCGTTTTCGCCCTCTTCGTCTTTTCTCTTCTCCTGTCCTGCTGCCTTTTCCTTTTGTAGCAGCGGTAGTGGTACATATATCAAATTGGTTAGGTTTATCATGTTACCCTTACATTAGGAGCTGCTAAACTGCATTGCATTAATTCATTCCGTTCTTACGTAGAATACTTTCTACTGCTGGATACAGCAGACACAGACAGTTGAAGCAATACTGTTCTCAATACAATGCAAATTTATAAGACCAAATCCAACGAACGGGAACACACGCACACGTGAGGAGAGGAGACTGAGACAGCTCGCTAAATTCGCTATTGCAATTATGTGTGTGGTTTAAAGTGTGTGCACACACAAGCAGTGTGGTATGTGTTACTTTACTTTATGTTACGCTCCTTTACTTATAATAATAATAATAACATAATAGTTTCCAATATCAAGCCTACTGCTTGCTTTTTGCTGGCTTTGCTCTGCTCGCTCAAACTCCTGTTACTCTCGTTTTTCTCAACGAAGAAATGTAGTTCAACTTTTGTTTGTACGCTCCGGCTTTTGTGGAGTGCCAGTCTCGAGTCCAGAACCAGAGCCAGCAACAGCAGAGTTCTTTGCTCTTTCGTCCTGGCTGCCTTGACACACTGCACACTGCGATATGTTCCCCATGTACGCGATATTATTGAGTAAGTGTGTTAGAAATTTTTCTCTCTGCACATGTAACTTTGTACATGCATAACTTGACTCTTTCTACCTAAATGGAGAAAGAAGAGTGGATTATTATTATCATCATCAACCTCGAAAAAGTGAACCGTATTCCCATTTTTATATTTACATACCTACTTACTTTAAATGAGCTATCACGGTGTAGTGTAAACTGCTTTTGGCTCATCTCATCACTATGAGTATGTAGATGACTTGATAATGGTAATAATAATTACATTACATATATAGCAGTTGCTTGATTTGCCTCTTCTACTTCATTCACCAATTTTGTACAGGAGGAAAAACGGAAACGAAGACGATTATAGCATAACAATAATAATAAGATTCAAGATGAAACCACCGTGTCCCACTCCCAGTTCAGTTTCAGTCAGCCTCTGTGTCAAATCTGGTTTTCCTTATAAATAGTTGTTAGTAGCACAAGCCAAGTCAAAAGTATGATGAAGCGAGTCACTGTCTCAATTTCTTCCTGCCTTGTTTCTGCTGAGGTACTTAACACACATTTCATCATTCGCTTTATTCCCTTTTCTCCATTTTATTTAGAAAGCTATATAGACCCTGCCCAACTTCTAGGCTCAACTCAATGGAAAAAGAAAGGGGAAGAGCCCTTGTTCCTATTTCCTTTTCATTAGTCGACTCATCGTCATCATCATGATCGCCAAGTTTTAAAATAGTTTTAGTTCAGTTTCAACTCATTGTTGACTTTACTCGTGTCGTGTGTGCAAGCTCTACAGACTCATTTCATTCCCTTTTCCTCACTCTCCGCTTTCAGCTCCAATTCCAAAATCTTTACGCTCCTCTGCATATCCAGATCACAATCTTGTGCAAGCAATAAGCAAGCAAAACTGTGATGTGAATCTAGTACCTACCAACCCATGTGTGTACTGCTACATACTTAATTATTATTGCTCTTTACAAATCATCAATTATTTCAAATGAAACCACACAGGTATACAAATCTCTTTAATAGTTAGATTACAATAGACACTTAGGCAGCGCACCTTTTTTCTACTTATTACTACGCAGCATGTTCCATTTTTCCATTTTTGTAAAATAGAGCATCAGATCAAGAGACAACTTCACTTTTATTTTTCGCGACCCCTTTGCTCATTTTTTCACCTCCCTTTCATTTCCTTGTTTCGTATTCGTATTGCAGCGCTACGCAATCTTAATTTTGACAATAATACCACCAGCACCACATTTCGTCGTCACTCGTCACACATTTAACAATACGAAAATAAATAGGTAAGGCCATAAATAAACAAATAAAGTGAGACGCTCATCATCATCATCATCTTCATCGCTTTGCATTACGAGACTGTTGGAGTCGATGACTTTACTTCGTCATCGTCATCATCATCCTCTTCAACTCCTACTACAATACCAAAGAGGCATTACGCAAGTCAAGGCTCGCTCCTTTCTTCTCCTGCTGGCTGAGCTAAACCAATGCAAAAAATATTTCTCTGTCCACATTACATTATTATAACAACATCTCAATATAATAATAATAACAAAATCGGCAAATTTTTATAGTGTGTAAAACCCACCCACTCCCACCATTAAAATTTGATTTCCTATAAAAAATATATATTGCACTGCCTGCAATAGCGAGTAGTAAAAAATATTGCAAACGCCAACAGCAAGAAAAAGCGTGAGTGATGTGAATGAACGAACGAGCAAGAGAGGCATGCATACATAAATACAAAGGTCCATGCCCAGCCGATGAATAAAGAGATTCATCACGTCACCGCGATCGTCATCATCATCATCACACAGGCTGCCAGCGCGTTGCAAAAAATTCAGTTGGTTGAAACACATTCGTAATCTAGCTAGCATAAAGATGACTTACTCACATGTGCTTGTCTTTGCTATGTGTGTGCGAAAATCATCTTCATTTCATCGAAAGTCTTTGGACTCACTCGCTTCTTTTTGCACGCGGTTGTGTAATACGTGTGTTTGTGTGTAAGTAGTAAAAAATAACTGCATTCTTTGTGTAGGAAGCTGAAGCTAACGATGATGATGGTTTCGTTACGTTATGTTACGTTGCATGAGATGATGATGAAAATAACAAAAAGTCAGTCGGTTGGCTGAAGTATTTAGGTATTAAATACATTATAGTTTAATAGCGATGCAGCAGCATGGTTTTCGTCTCATCTTGCCTTGGCAAGCTAGAGAAGCGAATGGATATTACACAACACAACCTGTAACATATCAGCATACAAATATAATACTACAATAGTATCGCCAAAATGTGCTCGTTTTTAAAGGAGCCAGTGGAATGGTTACTTTGAGCACATGGGCCTACTTTGCTCAGCTACGGTTTACTTTTGCTCCTAGAATCTGCAATAAGCAACAGCCAGCGCAACGGTTTTTGCTCAATTCGGCTTTAGCTCAGTTTCAGTCAGAGCTCAGTCAGCTCGACTCGAGGAGAAGAGCAGCTGTTGTAGTAATATTATATGAATGACAGGAATTAGGTCAGCATCAGTTTCTCAGTTTTCCAACATTCGAGTCACAGAAGACGACGAAGGCCTTTTTTGCCTTTACTCACTTAACAGTTTAGCATAATTCTCGCTTGCTTTTCTTACGTTTCCCCTTTTTTCTTATTGCAATTACAATATAATATTCAGTTACACTCCAACTGGGCTTGTGCTGTGGCGTGAATATAAAATTTTCTATTTGTAAATAGTATTTTGCATTATGTACATAATGCAATGCAGGCCAGGTCAATCTCCGCCCTGGAATGAATGGAAAAGAAAACATGGCAAGGCAAGACCAAGAAGAAAATCGTATCAATTGGCATCTTCTCATGAGCATCAGGCCGGTTGCTGAGATAATGATGATGATACTAAGTTGAAGATGAACTCTTTCGAGTCAACGGATGGACGACACAATTTTCATCACATTAAAAAAGATGAAAAATCTCGGTATGCAATGAGAAAGAAAAAATCTCATTTTGTTCTTATTGCCTCAATCGAAATCCAAATGGAACAGGGTCTAACCAAACAAACCATGTCAAAGAGAAGAACTTTTGAAACGATCGCATCATCACAGGACAGGAGGAGGAGAAGAGACGAAAGCAAAGCAGAAGAAGAGAAAAAGGACCTACTTTAATATTTTCTTTTCAATCTTCACGCTGAATAAAAGTGAGCAACTTTTACTTTTCTTTCTTCCCTTATTTCATCGTCCTTCGCTTCCTTCTTCTACTTCTCTAACTCAAAGGGAAAACCTCGCTCCAAATAGTTTAATACCATTTATTAATTACCTTTGTCATCAAAAGACATTCGATACGATAACGCAACATGAGATACAATTTCATCTCACAAATCTTAAATTCCTTTTACCTTACCTTGCTCTGCCTGACAATGCATTATTGTGCAGTCATTATATTACAGTAAAGTAATTAAGTCAAGGAAAAGGGAATAAAAAACAACAAATCAATATCTTCTACATTTAAAAATTATATCGCTCATTCATTTCATACCATTACTACAATATGCACCTTTACACCTCCACATCTGATTGAAAGTGATTTCAAAACGGAGAGCTTATTTTCATTATGCACGCACCAACGGATGTATCAATATCACGTTACTTGAAGAACGAAACGCAACCAATAAAAGAACCCATTTTATTCCATCCATCTACTTAAATGCAGTACCTAATTCAACTCAACCCCAAAAAAAGTTTCTACAGTAGTAGTGCAAGCTAAGCAAGCTCGCCTGTGTTCCATTGTCCTAATTATTCAATCGCGAAAAGAAATTAATGTCAACATTGTATTCGTGACGTGACATGATGACGATTCAATTCATTCCTCTTATAGCTTTGGCTTGATGCATTACTGCTTTTATATTCAACTTTACCTACGCATGATTCATGTCATCGACCACATTTTCACTACCGTCTATTTTTCATCCGATTTATTATAAAAATTGCAACGAAACAATAACATGACACGAGCAAAGCGAAAAGCCAATCAACCGTAATGTAGTAGTAATGCATTGAATGAATGACGTGCCTTTTTTTCTCATCGTGACAGTTTCCTACTTTCCCCAAACAAAAAAAAACCGAACCAAGTCAACAATGACAATAGGAAGCGAACAGAGAAGACAAATTGACACAAGTAGTGAAGCCATTCATTTCATGTGAATACTCCCCGTCTTTATTTAAGATGGGCATCGGCACGCAATGCAGTGCAATCTTTACTTGTTTACTCCCCGACTTCTTTTCATTTCACTTTCCCCTGGCCTTTTTTTATTTCCAAGAATTCATTGCTGTACTGACGACCGACAAAAGTATGCATGTAACTGTAAATAGAAATAGAGCAATACAAATGCAGGACAAACAACGAATAACCGTTTTTGCTTTTTCCACTATGTGTGTTCATTTATCTTGACAGTGATGATTTCTAGCATTAACTAACATCAACATGATTAAATGGAAGCTCTAAAGACAGGCTGCCAGGACAGGGCAATGTCTTACAAGACAAGACAAGAGATGAGACTTGAATTACAGAAAAAGACTAAAAGAGCTTATAATAACAAGAAAAAATATTTCGGTGCCCATTCCATCACATTCCATTGCATTACAAGCCATTAATGTCGACGTCTTTCGTTCGTTGACTCGTTGACACATGTACCCAATTTACATACACACACAAATAATAAATAGACACTCACACATAAACATTCCTTCCAAACTATTTCCCATCTCTTTTTCCCCACATTTTATTTATTGCATCGTGTATTATACCTACCTACATTTATACATAACACACAAATAATAAATAGACACTCACACATAAACATTCCTTCCAAACTATTTCCCATCTCTTTTTCCCCACATTTTATTTATTGCATCGTGTATTATACCTACCTACATTTGTATGTACATATGAAATCTTCAATGAAAATAGTGACAAGCCAAAAAGAAAAAACGAGTGCGAAAATAAAGCAATAATGTCGCAGATAGCTGATGATTTTGCCAAACGGAATAATACTATTAAGTAGAATCGAATCATTGAACCCTGAGCATTTTCCTCTACCATAAAATATCCAAGACAAGACAGGAGACAAAATATATTTTTCCTTAGAAAAACACAAAAATGTGGGGAAACAGAGACAAAACATTTTCAATTTCAATACGATCGTTTTGTCACCTGCTTTGTTTATGCATTCAGTCTTATGTTCTGTCATCGTCATTTTTTTAAAATAAAAATATGGAAAACTACCAAAAAATAGCGCCGGTCCGGAGTTCGTGCAAAATCCGGTAAGTTAAGCAATAATACTACAATGCAATATGCAATGCAATACAATGTGGCTTTCATATGTATGGTACATAAACTACGTACGTGTGTCAACGACCCCAAAGTATTTCAATGACGTTCTCCATATAAAACACTTAATACCACACACACAACTTGCTATATGTACATATCTATCTATTTAACTGAATCGCCTATATCACATCAAACAAAAAAATGTTTTTCTGTCGTATCAAAAAATATGTCGCCAAGTCATCGTGGTTTGGTTTCATTTGTCTGATACGATAGGTAAAGTTATGTACATACATAAATAATATACATTGTACATAGATGATACAAGTACACGCAAGTAGGTATTATCAACTTTAACTAACACACCTACATTTCATGTGACATCTGGTTCACTTTTCCATTCCGCATTTCAGCCTGAGCATAAGCCTCATTGTGCGTTCTTTTAAATACGGCACGGTAAATGAATAGAGAGCAGAGGAGAAAAAATAAGAACACCACGGCATGTCAGGCAGCATTTATAGTTTCGTTCAGCGTGCATGCACTATTTATCTTCACTTCATCACTCAAATACCTCCTTGTCGAGAGAAATGATCACGACGGCGGTGGTAGTGTGGTGATGACGATGTC
>VYYJ01001033.1:0-38029 GCA_021029165.1 Cyphoderus albinus
TAATTCTAATTACCCTGCTCAGTGCCATTTTTGAGTTTTACAATGCAAGAGAAAAAATTCATGCGTGAAATGAAGTGAGTGAAACTTGAACATCATGACTTCGTGATTTTGCGCAATTTTCAATTTGAAAATTACTTTGATCTCTTCCTGGATGTCTTTCCAAATTTGGATACTTTAGCAAGTTTCAGTTAGGTATTTTTGAATTTTGAAAATTAATAGGTCAATGTAATGCGAAATTTGCGTTGCCGACATTGATGGTGTTGCCAATTGCAAAACTAAAAACGGCGTTTATAGCTGCATTGCAGAGAAAAGCCACACCTTCAAATATTTTTGGGAGTGTGAAATTGCTAAATTATTTGTCACTGCGGTGGTGGTATTCACGCGATAATGCCCTAAACATGAATAATATTACCAAATTTAACGATTTTACTCTGCTTAAGTCTAGCACTAAGGTTTACCAGTCTCATCAAATTCCGTAAAATTCTTTGAACGAATTTGAAGAACTAATTTTATATTAATACAACGTACAAATTTAACGCCTACCAGAAGATATTTAGAAGTGTAGAGCTATAAACATTTGATAGGTTCGCCACTGTTATTATGTCGCACATGTTTGAACTCAAATAACACTGTGTTAGTAAATGATTTGATCAATTTAAATAATTTTGTATGCAAATGTTCGTGTTACATTACTTAAACAGAGTTTTTTCAATCTTGCATCTAAAGAGTTTCTGCTGACACTTTACGAAATTATCAATTCCCACTAAAATAAGTAAAGCATTATATGGAAATTGTCACTTTGACCATTCTGATCTGCGTCGACTCAAATGATATTTTACAGCGCTGCTGCTGTCAAAATATCAAATAAAAATACCATACCTCTATAAATAATAATTTTCTTACTGCAGAGTCAACCTTTGATCGCATCTGTTACAAATCGTTAACACAAGAATTTTATTGCAGATTAGTACTACGTTTTAGAGATACTTTAGCATGCGATAAATTTTCTATCCAACCTGACATGGGTTTTTACAAATATAAATTGAGGCAAAAAAAAAAGGTCAATGCAGTGGCGCCTCCAAAACTCAAACATCGTAGTTTAAATTTACATAAGGCTCAAAACGCAATACAATTTTAAGTACTATTTATTTTTTGATTTTTCTATAATGAATCTTAGCAAACATTGTTACAGACAATGCAATTAGTTCCCAAGAGATTATTCAGTGTGATTATTTAACAATATTTACAAAATAATTAATTGCTAAGGATTACACAGTAATTAATTAGTTGGAAATCAAACAACCTTCACTTTGCTACTACATTTTCCTTTGAATGCTTAAACAGTATTCATCATTTACTTAAGTGTTCCATAATTTCATTATCACAATCAAACATTATTCATATTCATATTATTCTCTTGCCTGTTAAGTATATACATACACACTTTTACTCAATATTCCCTCCCATTGATTTAACAAAGCATTCAAAAACATGTTGCATTTTTTGCACTGATTCCTTCTACATTGTAATCTACATTGCACTCACTCATCTTCTGAAAAATGTTACAAGTGCAATATTTCAATAAAATGGTTTATTCACTACATACGCACATCACATTCTACATCACCCACCTACATTCTCATGAAAAGGTAAGGCAAAGCAATTAAGATAAGACAATCTCGGAGCAACGATCACTAACATTTCATTTTACTTTACCTGTTACTTTTTACGCATANATCTCGGAGCAACGATCACTAACATTTCATTTTACTTTACCTGTTACTTTTTACGCATAAACACATCAGCCAACTTGAACTAAGGCAGCGCAGCGATTGATACTTGTACTTTTGAATGGTGATTATGTAGGCGGGACTAAATTTTATTTTCCTTTTTATGCACTGCGGAGGCGGCTCCATTATGTTAAATCACGATTACTAAATAATTTATTTTAATTTATAATTTTGATTTTTCGTATTCTTATTATTATTACTGTTTACAATCATCTTTATGTAATTCGCTTTTTTCCTATAAGATGTATCAGATAAAAATATGCATAAGATTTTATTAGTGTGATTTATTTTCAGCAAAAGAAAAATTTGAAACGAAAATATCATTTAATAAGGAAAGGTTAGTCGTGGTCAAATAAATGTTTTTGTCCGCTCTAAAAATTGTCTTCGGGTGAATAAACGACTGGCTCCTGCTGCCTGCAACAATATTTGTGTAACGACACTGATATTTTTATATTTTGTTTTTATTGCAGACGTTGTACTTACATTTACATGAAAACACGACAAGCTCTGATATTTACTTTCTCGACCAAAAATTTTCATTTCGCTTCTCCAATTTTTCCATTCTTCCCTTTGCAACATGTAAACTCGACAACAAAAGAATCCTAAAGAGAGTTGAGTCAACGAGCGCGAGCGAACCTCTACGGTTCTAAAATATTTACAATGCAATGAAGTGATCGTAATAACCTGACACAAATAGACATCAATCAGGTATTTTGTGCTTGTCAGCAAAGCAAATCAAAGGGCCATATCTAGCAAGAAGGTGCAAAGAAAAAGGAAAAGACGAAAAAACAAGTTGAAGGAAAACACCTTGACCCAAACAAAAGTCTTCAGAGTTTAGCTAAGTCTAGTCCTGTTCACTTTTCAATGTGTACATACCTACACCCATAAGTAGATACGTCATATTTACTTGTGCAATATTACTTGGGCCCTGCGACGTCAAAAAGCAGAAGATACGAGAACAAGCCAAATATCAAGAAAACTTTGTGTACAAGAAACATTTAATTTTCCTCTCCGTCTTGAAAATGCCTCGGAGCTGTAAGCGAGTCAAAGTAGGTGGGTATGCGTTCGCAATATAATACAAACCAAGACATGATTTTTCTATGTGCACGGTCTCTACTCTTCATCGTCGTTTGAACAATGGAATACAACAGAAAACAATTCTCAATGCAATGCAATGGCTCATTTCAGGCGAACTCAAATCCTCAGCTCATTTCATTTCATCTTCATCATTATCAGGCAATTGGTGAAGACTCGACTGAAGAAAAGATGTTTATGGTATGATCATGGTGATGCATGGTCATCAGACGGCGGTTGGTCCACTGACCACTTATCATTTGTTTCACGTTCACGTACTTTACTCACTCATTTTCGTCTTCGATTGAGAAATGTGTGCTAAACGAGACGGGACGAGATGGAGATGAGTGAAGATGAAAGAAAATATCTGTGCTGTGTATGTAAGTATGCAAACCGTGTTTTGTGTTCAGAAGAGGAGGAGGAGGAAAAACGAGAGGAAAGTAGATCACGAAAAAATATTTTATGCGTGTACATTTGTAATGTACATTTTCTTTCCTGAACAAGACACCAAGTTTTATCCACTTTGGATTTTCTTGTTGCTTTAACTTTATTGTCTGTTTGTACTGCCATTTTATTTTATTTCATCTTGTATGATAATGATAAAACTCGCTTTTTTTGAAACTATTACAACCTCATCCGAAACATCCGTATATGTGGATAAGACCAGTCAGGCTGCGACAAATTCACGAATTTTTATTGCATTTATCTTAATTTGTCTAATAAAAATCAGGATTGAAAAAGGCTTGGTCACTCGCATCTTCTCAATGGTATCCGCCTTTTTCTTGTTTTGTTTTAGACCACCACGTAACACATGTACTTTTGCATATTGGTTTCACTATTTAAAATATGTAACTATCAGAAAACCCGGAAAACACATGTGGCTACTTCAATATTAATCATAAAAGATTCGCAAATATCAAAATTAAAATTACAACCAATATCTCGTGGCTTTGAATCTTTTATAAATATCCGATCGAAAATGCTAATTTTCTACTAAACGGCATTGAATTTTACTAAATTAATGGAATCATTTATAAGCTTACCTTGTTGAGTTTAATAAATCCGAATTAATTTCTCAGGAAGTTTTTTATTAAGAACTCACGCACAATTTTGTTCACTTAAGAAGACAATAAAAATGCAGGTGGACACACGGATACAAACGTCACTTGATTACCCAGCTCATTCCATTGTTTCTGTGTAAAATCCGGCTATTATTTCACACACTTCATTAAAGGTTCTGCGAGTTCACTGCGTCATTCCATGTGACCTACTTTGTTTTAACAGGGAAAAGTCAGTCGAAAACCGGGTGACCGATCCATCAAAATTCAAAACAATTCAAATACAAAGCTCAGCTAACTGTATTTCAAATTAATGAATGAATCGAAACGACATGACACGTGCTCCCGTATTGAATATAAAATGTTGTTGGTCACATCGCATCACATTTAAAAAACCGTTAATCAATTTCGTTTCTTTCAAACTTTCTTGGTTCATAATCCACTTAGTGGAAGTCACGACTTGAAATGTTGAATCAATTTCTTTAGATATACAACCGATAAACGATAATAACCAATTTCGCTAATTAATCGAATCGATCAAGCAATTTAAATTTTTTGATCAGCGAAAAAAATCCAAGGTATTTCTTCGCAATGTTATTTGTCGATGAAACTCTACGTGCCTACATGCAATGATGCTCCAACACAATTAATTAAATATTGCACAGAAGTCACAGCAAAAGAAGTACAGAAGAGCGGAAGTCACTCATTCCTCGCCCTCTCTGCTCACTGAGTTCAAATTGCGTCATTGATTCACTCCCATCATCTTCATTCATTCGTTCGTTTTTTATTCACATCGTTCACCTGGTTTTGTTCGCCAGCCAACTAACTTAAATAGCAAATTTCTTTCCGCATATTGCGATTTCAATTTTGCAGCCGCAGCGAGTGAGCGTTCTTAATAATAATCATAATTTTTTAACTTTAACGATCAATACTTCAGATAAGGTGTTATGTACTTGCATATATTACATTCCATCCATTTATGGACCAGCTGCATACGTTCATTACTACGCTCTTGCGTAAGTTAGTTAAGCTGAACGCTACATCGCAATTTTAAGAGTCTCTTCATCATCGTAATCAAGGATGATATTATTATGATAAGCACTTACTTTTTTGCACTTATCACCGGAATCCAACCGCTAAACAAAATTATTTTTGTTTCTGTGGCGCAGGCGTTCCCAATCTTTCTTAGCTGAAGCTCAAATCATCGAGGTAACTCGCGGACTTTATTTATTGGTCACACAAAAGGAAAAAGGAGGCGATGCGAGGATAATTCACCGAAATGAGTTAAGTGTAGGTTCTTGGCTTGGCTTAGATAGAGAGAGAGCACGTTTTTGTGTCCCAGATAAAAAACTCATTTGATTATTTATCTCCCCTCACAAGCAAAAACACCACAAAAACAGAAGCGGTAGTAGCAAACTACAGTGCAGGCGTTGCAATTTCATTTCTTTTTAATAATCGACGTCGCTGTCGCTGTGAACCGTCAAATAAAATGCGGCTTCATTTCATTAGCCAACAACGGTTGTTTTGTCGGCGCTGAGCTACCGCATCAGTTTCGATTTGAATATGAATACAGTCAGCGTCAATAATGCAAAAAGCTTTATTGAAGTATTGAGTAATCCTACCTTCATTCAATTCACATTCACAAAATGCAAAAGCATTCGTATATTTCCGCTTTCTATGCACCACGAAAAGCTACATACGATCTGATTGTTGCAAAATTAGTTGGTGCAGTCGCAAAAGGTCACTATCGGTGTCAAAACGTCACAGCTAAGTTTAATTAAGCATTCACGATTTTTTCAACTTTTCACTATTTTTAAACCCCAATCCCGTTTTTAATGTCAGTAAGTTAAACAAAACAAAACTTTAAATCGACGTTTGATGAAATGTCACAGATGAATAAGAAACTCCAGTCCGCAAAATTAAATGTCCTTCACTGATTGATTTTGAAATTTTGATTTCGATAAGCAGTTAAGAGTAGAAAATGATGACACACACACTTGCACGGCACAACAACTCACGTACCGTTTTAGAAATAGTAAATACCCTTTATTTACAATGTGTGCTCACTTGGCCAAGGTAGCATGTGGAATGAGCGAGTGTGTTCATTTCATTATAAAAAGATTTACAATTTTCCCTTCCTTCATTTTCTTGCTCACTTGCATACATCCATCCATTAAATTTATATATCACCATCGCCATCACCATTTACCATTACAACACCACCGTCTTGGTTCTTTCTTTAGTTATCGTTAGACTAGACATAAATGTAATGAAGTAGTAAGGAGAATCCCGTTAGCTGAGTTTGAGTTGAGCTTATCTTCACAATAGAATATCAACATAAACATAGTCAACATAACCATGCCATTGCCATCATCCTTTCCTTTCTTCTTTTATTTTTATTTCTTCTTTCCCAACAATGCGATAGCGAAGGGATAGAAAAAATAGGAAAGGAGATGAGTGAGTGGAGACGGAGAGGAAGAGGTTGAGTTGAGAAAGAAAAAGAAGAATAACAGGTAAGACAGGACAGGACAAGACAAGAGAGAGGCGACTTTGGACGACGAAGACATGAAAAAAATTCTTTCAACAATGCTAGATTTGAATACATTGCATTGCACTGATCAACCTGTTCGCTCGCACTCCATCAGAAAGCTGAATGTTCGCTATCTAAGGGGAGCATAGATTATGAAGCTGCGGATGGATGCGAAGCAATGGATGAGTGATAGTGAGGCAAGAAACAACAATGAAAGGGATCTACTTTACTTAGCTCGAGTTTGAGCATGTGAAAGAAAAGTATGAAAGTTGAGTATTATAAATGTAGGTAGGGTAAAGGCATTGGCTCATTACTGTTTGCAACAGGTAACATAACGTGTCTGCTGGCTTAAATTGTATTTTCATCATTTACCCACACTCACGAGTTACTCATTTATTTTTTCATTTTTGGTGTGATTATTGCTGAGCTGTTTAAGATAAAAGTTGTGTTGTAACGTAACACATTCTTTTCTTTGTTAGATATGGTACACAGTACTTAAATGGATTTACTTGTGTTTCAATTCTTCTTCTTTACTCAACTCACTTTTTCCCATTCATCGTTTGTTCTTAAATAATGCACGTGACAACTTTTGTCTTTGTATTAAGTACCTCAAGGAAAAATGACATTTCACAATTCAATTGTAATTCAATTTAAAAAAAATTCTTCGGAGTTCAGTATACAATTGGAGCTGATGGAATCCGATCCGAAGACTAAAATGGAATTGGAATGAAAAATCGAAGCGTGTGAGGTAAAAAACTATGTTTGAGAAAATTCACAATAAATTTGTTTGAAATTTGTTTACATAAATATACAAATTAATATTTATTATGAATCATTTTTCATCAAAGTCTATTTTTGGAATTGCTTCAGACAGCTCTACTCCACCTCCAACCCGCAAGGAGACAAAATGGGATGGGGCTTGGCAAAGCTGGTCAAATTTGACCCAAATTCTGAAATATAGACGAGGGACGATGCATGACGTAGCGGTCAAAATAAAAGTGAAATCAAACTGGATTACTTGGATAAGCTGATTTCAAGCAGCAGGTATATGTATACAAAAATAGCAGATATTTTTCATGTGGATGAGTGGTTTATTGTTATTAATAGAAGTCATTTGTCATTTGAATAGGCTAAAGTGAGAGAACTTCGTTGGTGGTTTTCAGTGACTAACATTGCGGCGGAAAACGGAACCGGAGAAGATTATCGAGTGAAATGAACTCCGATGAAGACGTTCGCATTTCTGTACTACCAAATGAATTAATCAGTCATGCTAACTTCAACGTTGGTTATTGCATTTTTTTTAAATTATGGGGTCTAAATTGAAAAAGATAGGATTTAAAAAAATGGGAGTTGTACAAATTGTTGTTAGGCTTCAAATACATAAAATAATTGTATTTATTTAACGAATATTAAGCCGAATTGTATTATGTGCGCACATTTATAATTTTGGGTAGAGCTACATTAATAATACATGGAGAAAAGTCAGTCCCCGAAATTTTGTTTATACATGCTAAATCACTTCTTCTTGAGAAGAAGCGTGGATCCAAGACTGTTCCATCCGGCAGTGGTTAAAATTGGCTGATGGTGAGTAGTCAAAATCGCTCCAGAAGAGGTCAGGATTGGAGTTCCAGCAAGATCCGAAGTGGTCAGGAGAATCTGGGCTGACGCCACAGCGATGACGGCGAAGAGAAGAACAATGAGTGTCTATGAATGACAAAAAACAAAGAAAGTTAGAAATAAAAACATGATGAATTCGAAAAAATAAAAATAAAATTTGCTTACAAGTTTCTGCATTTTGATTGTGACGAATTCTTGGTTTTTAGAAAACCGAAATTTTGTTTCGAAATTAATCTTGGAACAAGAAAATTGATATTGGAATACAACAGATTGCAACTGCTGAAGAACTGATACCTGTGTTCCGTTTTAATCTTGTATTTATACTTCAGCTTTGGGTGGGTTCCATTACTGGAACATGGCACTCGAACATATTTGTCTGTTTACATTTTGCCTGAGTTTGAGATTGCATCAGCCAAAATTCTTACAATTTAATGACAGGTGTGAAAGAATCTTCATGACACGATGCTACAACGTGAAACGTTTAAACAATGCGTGAGCTTGCAAATAAATATTGATGCGTGTGATTTGCTTAGGGATAAGTCAAACTTAGAACCAGTTACATAATAGTCTGTAATCTGTAACTACACGCTACTCCAAGCCAAAAATATCCGCCATTTGTCATCTCCTCTTCATGGTTCATGGTCGTCTGTGCTCAGCGTTTACCTGATTTTTTAGATGCCGTCTGCTATGCATATATGCCTATATCGTGTTTGTCAACTTTTTGCTCCAAATAACCAAATTTCTTTAAACTGGTATTGGCGAGTCCGTAATATTTTTTAGTCTGCGTAGATGATGTCGGGAGACATGTAATTGCATCAGATTTTGGTTTGTTCATTCAAACAATCTTGACACCAAAATAACAATATAAAACTGGTATCAAGTATTAATATTTATTGGATAGCTGTAATAGACGATAAACAAAAGATTCCACTGTGTTTCCTAATGTACATCTTCTGTGACAAATGCAGGTCCTCCCTTACGTACTAAGAAGTTCCCGTTTAAGTTTCTTACACGAAATTTCCAGAATTGCTTTTGAATAAAAAAATTAATATTTTAAAATCAAACAGTTTCTTCACAAGATAACCATTCATTCATACATTTGTCATCAATAAATCTACAAATCAAATAATAAACATACATAGAATATATAATATATTTCAAGGTTTCCAAACTAGATGCATTGCTGAGAATTTATTAAAATACTCAATATCAGAAAGAATTTATTTTTGACAAAATTGTACACAAAACATCAAAGAAAGTCATCTTTCAAAATAAAGCCCTGCACTTTCACGTCTATAAAAATTCCAGTACTACGACGAGCTCGTCCTTTTTAAGTAAAGGTCACTTTATACGGTTTAATAACAATGTGTATGTAGCTCTTAATGTTAAAAATCAACGGTGATTAGTAACGTCTTGTGAAGGTGACGCAAATAAATAATGATACTACATTATTATATTTTCTGAAGTAATATAATAACACTGAATACTTCTACGCCGCCGTTTACTACTTTTTCTATGTGGTCATGGTAGTTACGAAACCAGATTTAAATGGCTGAGTCTAATTGATGTGTTAACTCGATAATATAAGCTGCTGGTTTGATTTCATTGAATATTTTATCATTTTGTAAATTTGTCTATGATAGTATTTATGCATATATTTGGTGATGACTGGATAACTATATGCATGATTTAAATTTTGTCCATGAAACACCACCTCAGTAAATGACTTAACGAAAATGCAACTATTACTGGTGATAAGGATTTATTTATTTAATTGAAATCCGAATTTGAATGAGCGCACATAAATTGATTTGATAATGAATCGATTTAAATTCCATATAATATAAGTAATGTACAATATATTTAAGTCAAAACAATCACTTCTTCTTGAGAAGAAGCGTGGATCCGAGAGTGTTCCATCCAGCAGTGGTTAAAAGTGGCTGACCATGAGTAGTCAAGATCGCCCCAGAAGAGGTAAGGATTGGAGTTCCAGCAAGGTCCGAAGTGGTGAGGAGGATCTGCGCTGACGCCACAGCAATGACGGCGAAGAGGAGAACAACGAGGGTCTATAAATGGTAAAAAATAAAGAAAATTAGAAACAAAACCTTTGTCAATTGGAGAAATGCAAAACAAAACTTGCTTACAAATTTGTGCATTTTAATTGTAATGATTTCTGAGGTTTTAGAAAACCAAAATTTCCGTTTGAAATAAAACGTGGAGTAAGAAAATTGATGTTGGAATACAACAGATTGCAACTGCTGAAGAACTGATACCTGTCTCCAATTTCATTCGTTTATTTATACTGCAGCGTGGTTGGGTGGGTCTCAATTTTTGGAACATGATACACTCATCTATTTACAATTTGCAGTCTGTGATTGCATCAGCCAAATTTCTTACAATTTAGGCACGAGTTCGGAAGAAACTTCATGACAAGAAGCTACAATAGTGGCACATTTGGAAACAATGCGTGAACTTGCAAATAAATATTGATGCGTGTGATTTGTTTAGGGATGAACCAAAAAAACCAGTTACATAAAAGTCTGTAAGACGCTATTTCAATCTAGAAGCATCTGCCACATGGTTCAAGGTCGTCTGTGCTCAGTATTTATCTGCTTGGTGGACATGCCGTCTGCTATGCATTCGTATTTGTAGACTTCTTGTTTCAAATTTCTTTAAGCTTGTATTGTCGAGTCCGAAACAATTTTTTGTCTGAGTGGATGATTTCGAGAGAAAAGTAATTGCATCAGATTTTGTTTCGTTCATTAAAAACAAACAAACATGCAATGTAAACTAGTATTAAAAATTATTATTAATTGGGTATTACTTCAGTTGATGATATCAATTTCAAGCAATAGATGGGTGTTTGTGATTGAAACTATAAACTATATATATTATAGTTTCAATTTACCGAATTCAATTGTACGCAAACAAGAGTACTGAAGGGATTTTGGCGCACAATTTCTTCTTCGCTGCAAAATGCAATTTGTAGACGTTGTGTAACAGAAAGACCCGGAATTATTTTACAACAAAGCCGGGTTTGTACGTTCTTTTCGTGTCGCTATCTCAAGAATTTTAATTTGTTTATTCTGATTCTATTTCAGACAGGAGGCACACCTTACAGGGTGTTTTTCCGTGATGCATTATATAAACATAATTACTGAATGAGTCAACGCCACTTTGTGATTGTTTCGTTGCGACAAACATTATTATAAAAACAGATGTATCCTTCCTTCGGTCAGCTTCAGTTCTTGAATTGTATTTATATGTGTTACGCATACCCTGCTTCCAATTTGATTAATTGAAGAAGACTTTTTTATCGAGAATTAGCCATTCATCTACCAAGTGAAAAGCACTATTTGCATAGTTGAAAGCTTAAACTTGTTTTCTTGTGGATATTTACATGTGAAAATGAAATAATAATACTTTCAAATTAGTCATCACAAAGAAGGTTCGATATTAAAATCGATTACTACTCCCATTCTCTGAGAAACCTTGGTTTTTTTTAAATATGCAGCATTTCTAATTTTATAACATTTCAGTAGCGCTCTAAATATCTTAACTTTGGTGTTAGATTGTTTTCCTGTAAAAGGTAATAAAATATTCTGTGTTTATAATGTAGCATATTAAGTGATCAAGGTTTGTTTCTTGCCTAACTATACCAACTATAGTATGTATATCCTTTAATTGTGACTTCCATCCTATTCTATGAAAAGGCAGAAATTCGACAGTTAGCGATTTCAATGCCACTATGCTTTCATTTAGTTAAGCGTCGTTTTGTTATTTATAAGTTCAATCAGGCATAATTATAATTAATAGGTGCTTCATGTTGGGATAACTAAACAAATAAAGACTTAATTAAAATAATTAATAAATAATCGTCTTCATGAATTACTAACTCAAAATACAACTATTATAGTAATAAGGCTTTATTTAGTTAAAATCAGAATTCAATTATGTGCACATGATGAATTTTAAATGAAGCTATATATATTACACAAAATATTAACTACACTTGATTTATTTAATTCAAAACTGAATCACTTCTTCTTGAGAAGAAGCGTGGATCCCAGAGTGTTCCATCCAGCAGTGGTTAAAATTGGCTGATGGTGAGTAGTCAAGATTGCTCCGGAAGAGGTAAGGATTGGAGTTCTAGCAAGATCCGAAGTGGTCAGGAGAATCTGGGCTGACGCCACAGCGATGACGGCGAAGAGGAGAACAACGAGGGTCTATAAATGGCAAAAAATAAAGAGAATTAGAAATAAAAAATTGATGATTTCGAGAAATTTAAAATAAAAGTTGCTTACAAGTCTATCCATTTTGATTGTATTTTTGAAAACCGAAATGTCCTTGTTAAGATAAGCAAATTGATATTGGAATACAACAGATTGCAGCTGCTGAAAAACTGGTGCTTCCTACAAAGATGAATATTCCATTTATACTAGTCAGTTGGGTGGGTTCATTTTTGCATGTGGGGTACGTCTTTAGCACCACCGGTTTGGTATTGCATCAGAATTTTTTTTGTTCACATTCTACGGACAGGTTTGGAACACTCCAGCCCACTATAGACAATAATGCGCTTCCTATTTGCAATTGACGCGAATATGTGCTTGTATCAACTCAAGAATAAAAATTGCCGTCCACACAAAGTGTAAAATTCCTATTAGAAACCAGGCCAATTTTAGATCTGAGAGTGATGCAGTCTCCAAATCTATTGCATTTGCTTTATTTTGAATCCAAAATGCATTCTGAAATTTTTCGAATTCATTCGACCAGCCAAGTGTGGAGGAGGTTTGCCTTGAAGACATTTGGATGACAAGGAGAAATTTATTCCATTTAGAAGTAAAATTTACGTGGTTTGATGTAATAAAATACTCAAGTGTCGCCTTTTGTTCAATTAAGTCCATAAAATGTTTCTGAAACGATAATATTCCAGATTCTACCAAAATTGATAAAATTCTCCCAAAGTGCTCCATCATGAAAGATTTGCTTGGAATTCCCCACGCCCATAGCTCTGTAAACTGTGCTGGTTCATTATTATCAAATATTTGATAGTTGTCCGCGAAAAGTGTGATGATTGCTTTGTTGTATACTGAGGTGAATCTTGATAATCCAACAACACTTGGCTGGGTGACATGAAGGAAAGCAAACCGTGACCAGGTTAAACACTCCAATTCTTTGTCCGCAGCTTTTTCCTCATCATCGCCAGAAGTTAGAAGATTGTGAAGGCAGTCTAATGGAGAATGGTTTTCTTTCCTAAAATTGACCCCGAAGTTATGTAAATTATTGAGAACCACGTCAGGGTTCATTATAAACCAAAGTCTTTTGTCAAGAAGCTCCATAAAACATTTCAATCTTCCCTGTCCAATCTCTAACCGCTCGTAAATACTCTGCAAAATAATGCCCGAGTCTGCCAAACTGACCATTTGAATTTCTGAATTTTGAGCCAGATCATCGAATGACCTTGGAATACCGAAAGGAATTGGTGCCTTGGTCATATTTGTGTAAAGCGTAGAGTTGTAGAAATTCCGGAGGAGAAGGGATGCGTAAAGCCATGTTAATATGAGGAAACAGTGGGACAAATTTTTTCTTTTTGCAAGTACTCTCATACCCTGTTCAAGTGCAGCTCCATAGACCCAGAAAATGGAGTGAGTTATTGTGTCCATAATGCTGAGTTGGCTAAAAATCCATAATGCTAAAACACTTAATGCTACTAACAGCCAAATCAATAAAGAAAAAGGTGAAAACAGCACGAGAATGTTAAAATGAGATTTTTCTTTGTTCCTAGAAATAAAAATGGAGTACCGAATTCCATGAAATTCACTGCCCACAGGGAATATGTACCAGAGGTTACAATTCTCTGGGGAGTTGAAAAAGGAGGAAAATGAAAAACGATGCAGCTCCTTATCCAGTTCTGGATGAAGTGTTGAGTTTATCGGGGATAAAATGGAGTCAATTAAACATCTCTTCAGAACAAGCTCAGGTTCCATTTGCTGGATGGCATTAATTGGAACATTTCCATTGTATGCACACGGATAAGCTTTTGCCAGATTACTGACATGCATTTCCGATGATCCCAGGTTAACGAGATGCCACGAGATGTCAAAATCCCCGATAAAAGTAAAAATTTTCACTTTTTCTAGAGGTAGCCAGTTCATTGCAAACTGACCGAATTTTGTCCTGACATTTTTGAAATAATCATCTCCGCCTTTTCCGGAGATTCTACAAGAAAAGCAGGTAGTGTATACTTGCAAATCGTCTATGTCGAGGAGCATCAATTTGGCGGCGAAGGAGGTTCCAACTGGAAACAGCAGTAATCCGTCCTTAATCTTGCTTTTAATTCTACGGGTAGAAATTGGTAGAATTATGTAACTAGCAGACACAGTTTTTTTCTTATACTGCCAGACAGAACTGGCAAAGTGGTCAATGTGATAAAAATAGTACGAGGCATTGTTCATTTCTGGAAACTTTTTTGGAACGCCGGGTAGCTGAACGAGACACTGCGTCTTTCTCAATTTGTTTGTGGTCATAATTCGCGATGCTACAGGAGTCAAATCCTCAAATTCGCTCTGCGACCAGTGGCGAAACCATGATTGCCGCTCATAGCCACCTGAGTTATTTTTTATTGTTCCATCGGTCCTAGCTGAAGTCCCTGTGTGAATTGAAACGCAAGAGGAGGAGTAGCTTCTACATTTGTAAAGAAATATATTATACAAATCAAGCCATGAATCACGTTTAAATGAAAAATGAATAGTGCAATCGTCTCGAATCAACATATCGAAAATGTGGTTGAAATGTTGAAACCGATTTTCAAGGAGTAAACTAGGATTATCGTAGAGATGTGTATTAAGAGATTTTGGAAAAGTTAAAGCTAACAAAAATGATAATTTGGAAATGAAGTTATAAATAATATCCATTTTTATTTTTCCTAATATATGCTTTCCGCTTATAAACAAAACTATTACTGGAGTGGCGGACACTTCGGAATATTCTTGTATGTAATGTGTAAAGTTTACAAAACTTCTGCCAACTTGCCCTACAAAACGACAAAATTAATTCCCTAAAACCTGAAAGACAAAAATAGTTTTAAATATTTGAATAAGCAAAGAGAAATAAGGTTAACACATTTGTAAATATTACAATTTCCCAATTTACACATTTAGTATTTAATTATTTATTTAAGTACACAAATACGTTCACTTAATCAGTTTGCAATGGTTGTGCTAAAAACTTCTAGTGTAAGGCAAACGTGTATTCCTTTAAAACAAACAACGCAAAGAATATCCTTACTTTATTTAATATTTAACAACAACTTCTCCAATCGTCATGGAATAATAAATATTGGATAATTTATTATACCGATTATATAATTATAGCCTTTTAAAAATACTACTTTAGATTCTAATCAAAAGTTTCAACTGTAGCGATTATGTATAGTGTGCATATTTTAAAAAACACTTGAATTATACAATTTGAAATACATTTAAATTATACAGATACAAATCCATAGATATATTGCCGATTCAACTATTTCATAATTTAGTTGCCTGATTAAATTCCCTCAATTTGTATTTCACTAAAATAGGATAGCAAGAACTTCGCTTTGGAAATATTCTGGTTTCTGATTTAATAAATTTGAACTGTAATAGAGTAGATTCGAAATGATTATGTAAGCAAAAGGTTTCGTATTTCATGTGGAATTCCGCCGCAGCAAACAATTCAATTCTTTTTGTCATGAACATATTGAGAAGCCGATAACCCACACCATTGCAACAACGTATTAAATGATTCCAAAATATGTTTGCAGCACACCAACTTTGAGGATTTTGAAATATGCGGTAGTGATAAAAATCCATTGCCAATAGTGAAAGCCGGAATTATTTTATTTGTTGAGTTTTAATAATACGCAAATTTTGTTGAGCAAGTTAATTTCATAAATTATATGTAGCTTAATCAATAACCAGCTCAAGCTTCATAAACTCTTGCAGTTTATTATAAAGAGAGTGATTAACTGGTGGGGTTTTGTCGGATCTACCAATTTTTAGGTGTCAAGTCTTACCAAACGCGGGCAAACGGCTTTGAATTTGTCCTAATGGGAGTACCTTGATTACAGATATTTTAAAGTTGTGTTAGGTACTGCAAGCCGCAGCTATAATTAAGTTATAATATTACGTACCTACTTACTTGCCTTCATAGATTACTTTTTCAGCAGTGTTCACCTGGTCGAGAAAATTCAAGTTTGTACCATATCACACCACACATCACATAGTGCATCTTTCTTGTTCTTCTTCATCGTTATTAGGTATAATGAACCTTTTTTCCTTTTCCTTGATAAATTAGAGTATCTATTTACGGTAAATGGTCATTCATTAATAATTTATAGAACAACACAAGCTTAACACGTAAGCAAAAAGTAATACCTACGAACTGATTTATATAAATTAAATAAACAGTGCGTGTGGTAATAGTTTTCTTTGTTTAAAAAGCATGAACGACTTGAATAACTATTTTAAAACTCTATACTATGATCCCTTCAACAAGATCTCACTCGAGCTCAAAAAACAACATTGTAATCATTTCAGGTTCAGGTTGACCGGCTTTTTCATCTCGAAAAATCAAGCATCATCACTAACTAAACTTCCGCTGCTCCTCTTACTTTAGTTCTTCAAAATGTTACTATTTCTTTCAAGAAAACACTTTCATGCCCAAAGGCATTTTCAATTTAATTTTATTCTTTTTTAGCAAAATAAACGGTAAAAGATAAGCATATTAGCAAATAAGCCTCTCACTTTGATTTGTTTATGGGCATCAATAAATTAAAGCTGTGAATTAGTGAATTTTCAGTTCTTAACTAGTTAACTGGTGGTAATTGGTTAATAAAAGTCAATTAAAATGCGGTATATAATTAACTCATTATCAAGAAAAGCGCCTTCGTGTTAAAATATGGAAAATTTGGTTTTGCAATTTTTCCTAAAAACTTGTTGCGTAGTTTTAGTGGTGCTGCAATTCCCCCTTCAGTTTCAATTCTCTTTGGTCTCATCGACCGTAAAGAGACCGTCCCCAGTTTTTTACGTGCTAGAAGATCACCATGAAGATCCTCTTCTAAGGATATCGCCCATACACTCACAAAATTTTTATCAAAATTCTTATCGTCACAATTTCCACAAAATCCCACACCATCATGACCATGACATTCATCGAACTGGGGAGGTCTCGCGTGAACAACCTACCAGACTGGGGCGGGATGACTCAGCACAATCTCACTCATTGTTTCCATTCTATCCCCATGAATCAATGCCCATACCCTGGGAATGGAGGCAACGAATGGAAGATGTCGTTACTTCAACCAATAACGCCGACAACGTACAAAGAACGAGGTGTATGATGTGTTCGTTATCGAATATGATGAGACTCCCGAAATTGCCGGAGATTGACTTCAACGTCGAAAGTAAGAAATTTGTCATAAAATGTGGCAATTCAGAAGTTACAGATTAAAATGGAAAATTGTAAATTAATCTGTAGTCAAACCTGGACAGGATGACAACCAAGGTGGCAAAGGAAAAGGCAAGAGCAAGGGCAAAAGTAAAGGGAAGTCGAAAGGGAAGTCAAAAGGAAAAGGGAAAAATGAGGAGGAAGAGGAGGCAAGATCCAGATCAAAGAATCAAAGTGGGTGGCATCTAAATCAATTTTGTGTGACAAATAAAATCTGATTTGATATTTAATTTTATGGGAAACATTAGGATGACCTTGAGGAGACAAAAAATGAGGATGGCGATGACACTGACAATGACACTGATACCAGCTCCGGTGTGGATGATGATCTACAAGAAAAGGAGGAAGACAATGATGATAATGAAAAGGTAACCTCTGATGAAGCTGAGGAAGCTGAGGAAGGCGATGAGGAGATTCTATCTGAGGAGGAGATTATAGAGGACGAAAAAGATTCAAAGTCTGAAGAAGACTCAATAGAGGATGATGCAGAGGTGGAGATTCTGTCCGATTTTAGCTCTACTTCCGCATCAACGGAACAAACAACATCTCCAGAGTACCATTCACAGCTAATTATAATGTCAAACAGACCCAGTCCTCCACGACCTGCACCCCCCGCACCCGCAAGACCGGTACCCGCAACCACAACCTCCTCCACTTCCACCTCCATCACCTCTACATCTACCTCATCATTGCCATCCTCCACCGAAGTTAAGGTCCAAGAAAAGAAAAATTCGACGTCTGACTCAACTGAATCCACTGAGATTGAAACAATCCAAACTGAGATTATCTCTGGCTTCACTTCACATCCACCACCTCCACCAAAGATTTCACCTCCTCCAAAAATTTCACCTCCACCAAAGATTGCACCTCCATCACCGATTTCACATCCACCTCCACCCTCCCTACCTTTCCTGCCACTTGCATCTCCACATGAAGAGTCTATAACTGCCGCAGCTGTGGTTCCATCAAGTGACCCCATGGATAAAACAGAGCCGCTTATAATTATCTTGACAGTGCCGAAACCGAAGGAAGTTGTGAAGGGAGACAAAGGCGTCCTTGATGATGTCAGGGACTATCCGCAGCGAGACGAAGATAAAAAGGCGAAAAAACGAGGTAAATCTGAAATTGATTTTAAAAATTAAATGTTGTATCTCGACGACTTCAATATTAAATAGACTGACACACGAGCATTAAATCAGTTAGGTTGGATTGAACTTTCTTCTTAAATGAAGTTATCTAATTATGAAATTGATTAATCTCTGTTTATAATTTCCCCTGTGATTTTAGAGAAAAAGAAAAAGAAACGAGAGGAAAAAAAGAAGAAAATCGAGCAGAAGAAACGCGAGAAAAAGAAAAAGATTGAGGAGAAGAAAAAGAAGAGCAAGGAGAAAAAGAAGGGGAAAAAGAAAAGCAGTGGGAGCAGTGGGGGATGGGGCGGGGGAGGTTCTCAGAGGCCTGCCCTATCACACGAGGATTATTAATCGTATCGTAGAAATGGCGGAGAACCGGAAGGAAATGAAGCATCAGTTTAAAGGAAGTAAGTTAAATTATTCAAGATTCGTCAAAAATGTTTCTTGTCCAAAAAGTCTAAATCACTAACAAATTATTTTATTTTATCAGTATTTTACGAATACATGGTCCTGCACTCCCCAACGAAACTGGAACTCAAGAAAAAACGCCGGAGAAACGGGTCTAACAGCGGTGGCTGGGGTGGCAATGGGGACCGATCTATTCAGAAATCCGGCGAGGTCCCCGAGAGCCTGGAGGTCACGGAAATTCTTCAAAATAATCTAAGAAAAGCCAGGAGCTCCGCCTGAAGACCCGCCCGAACCCTTAATAAAGCAGGGACGATCCGATTTCGGTTCTGAAGAATCCTTTGAAAATTTCCACTACGTTGCACCATCTTCAGCCTCGTGGCAGTCATCCCATTGGAGTTATGAGTATCCTCCAAGACCAAGAGTATCAAAACCGCAACCACGTCCAGCCAAGTACAAGCGACAAGAGACAATTTACGTTGAATCCATAATGAGTAATGAAAGTATTTGATGTAAATATTGCAAACAAATAAATACAATGTAAAAATTCCGTTTTTAATGTGGTTAATGTAAACGCCGTTCATTTTCATTTTAACTCACATCAACGTTAATTCTCTGATTAGGTAAACTGCAGTTGTGTTGCTGTATTGAATCGACGAAGTTGCATTTAATTGTGGCACACTTGAGTGATCACCATCCTCATAATCTTTTAATATCTCTGTTTTTATCCCAAATCCACTAGTCTTAATCACGGCGAGATTCACTTGACTGAGAAGCTCCTCAAGCTACATAAGTCTCTGTCCAAAGTTTCCAATCCAAACTCAAGTGTTTTATAATTCAATAATGCGTAAACGGGAAGACGTTTTCTTTTTACTGTTTTTACTATTGTTTTCCAATACTAAATATGTGACGGGTTACATTGTAAACGGCAATCCCGACCATCATCGGGAATCACTTGATCCGAATGGTCTGTACGAGCTGGAGTGGCTCGTGGACAGGGCCCAAAAGCAGATCACTTTTAACGTGACAGTGGCTACGAAAGGATTTATCGGATTTGGTTTGAGTGACAATGGAAAAATGAGCGGTTCTGATATGATCATCGGTGGAGTTTTCCAGAATGGCAGATCATATTTTACGGACAGACACGCCATTGGACATTACATTCCGGATCTAGATAGAACGCAAAATTGGAAACTTTTGTTTGCTAGTGAAACTGAAAATGGGACGACACTAAGTTTCTCCAGAGACTTTGACACATGCGACCCCCAAGATTATCCCATAACGGAAAACAAGATTTCAGTGATTTGGTGTTACGGAGAGACAGATGAAATCAGGTATCATCATGGAACACGTGGTGTCCGGCAAATGTACCTGATTCATCCGACTTACGCACCGAGAATGGAGTACGAGGGAGACTTCCCTGGAAATCCGGTTATTCTCGATGACACTCATGTGGACACCAAAGTGTGGCAGGTTTGGAATCGCTTGGAACTTCTACCCCAGGAAACCACGTATTTGTGCACCATGCATAAAGCTCCAAGGCTTTCGACTAAACATCACGTCATTAGGGGTAAGTTTCAGAATCTTTCTTTAAATGTCGCATTTTTCGTTTATCTTTGTCTGAAAGAAAATTTTGTTCAAAAGTTCCAAGTGCGACTTCTCGACGACACAAGTATACGCCATACCCACCACCTCCACTTCCTGAAGTGCCACCCACCCCGCGGAATCGATCCCCGGGTCATTTTCGGGCCTTATGTAGGCCAACCTGGCCAACAATGCCTCAGCCCAAAAGTGCCCCGAGGTCCAATGCCAACCGAGTACTGCACAGAATTCCTCGTAGCGTGGGCCATAGGAGGCAGGACTTACTTTCTGCCTCCTCACGTTGGCATTCCACTAAGCCAAACACATGACGAATACTACATCATACAGCATCATCTGGATAACCCGACTCTTGTAGCTGGTGCCACATTAGACATAATTATGGAGGTATTTTATACCCCTATTTTAAGGGAAAACGAGGGTGGTTTAATGTTCCTGAGACATGAGTCGCCCGGCTTGGCGCCCTCCATTCTGATACCACCGTACACCTTGGATCACCCCATATACGGATTTTGCAGTTCCGAATGTACCAGAAAGATGCTTCCTGAGGAAGGGATTGTAATCTACGGTGCAATGCTTCATACTCACCATTCTGGTCGACAAGTGCGACTGCAGCACTTCCGGGGCAATCGTGAATTACCCTGGATTGATAATGATAGCAATTTTGGGAACGATTACCAACAAGTCAGGATTCTCGAGAAAGAACACAAAATTCTGCCAGGGGATCAACTCACTATGCGATGTGTGTACGAAACGACCTGGCTAAATAAAACTTTAGTTGGTGGATATTCAACGAGTCAGGAGATGTGTCTCTCGATAGTTTTCTACTATAACCGATTAGAAGACGCTGGGTATCAACAATGGATATTCCACGAGTCAGGAAATGTGCCTCTCAATAGTGTTCTACTATAACCGATTAGAAGACGCTGGGTATCAACAGTGCAGTAGCGAAATTAGATCGGAGGCTGGACGAAAATTTTTTCTCGAGGGAGTTGAAAACGTGACGTTCTCAGAGACCAGATTAAATTTTGTTGTTAATTCGCAGCCACCGCAACAATTTGGGGGAATGACGGTTACCGAAGTGTCGGATGGTGCGGTTGAGTGGACGTTGGGAAAACGCGATGATCTGCAGAGATTCCATCTCACACATCCACACTGGGGTAGATGTCCGCTCGAATTGTATGCGGGAGGCGAAAGAGAAACGGGGTTAGGACTTGGGAACGGGCTGGGTGGAACCGGAACCGACGCCGGTGGTCTGGTATCGTATCCTAAATGGGCCACGCCTCACAAACCTGAAAAAAGTTGCTCAGTTAGGAAAGAATTAAATTTTTGAGTAAAATTGTTATATTATAGTAATTTTTGATGAACTTGAAAGTCAAGGCATAATTTATTATTATTGTTATTATAGGTTGTTATTATAATTGATTCTTCTGGTTTGGTAATAAATATTGGGTGTCATTTTATAACCAAAACGCAAATCCTTGAGCTACAGCGTTTTTCTTAAAGGCGTTGTTATTTTGTAGCAAGTGGAAATTAAAGGTGACGTTTTGGTATAAAACATGTTTGTTAACTGTACAAAAATTATAAATTAAGCTCAAAAGGTACATGATGTTTGATACGTGCATTACAGCCCACGAATGAAAACCATTAAAAATTGTAACCAAAATGCAATTCATGTGCAACCATGTAGAACGGAAACAAATCGGTAGGTTCCTGTCTTTGATAAGTTCGACTTTGTTCGTTTACGCGATAATTATCGTACCGTAGGGATATTAATGATACATTATTGTTATTGTTGTTGTTGTGTGAGAGGTTATCTAATGGTTATTTAAGGATGAGCAAAGGATTTTAATGGGCTTTTAACTGTGCCTTGGCATTCTTGGTTTGTACAAGGTGCATGTGCAAAAAAATATATGATTACGTTTGGTAACTTTAAGTACTGAGTACACATACGCAAATTATCAATATAATTGTAATTACTATCGAGAATTTATATCCATTTGTTTCATTCTCTTTTTCTTGTGGTCGCCGCTTTTGCTACTTTTGTACTTGTTCTCACCTCCCACGCACTGGATTTAATTGCTCCATTGTATTTTATCGCTGTTTTAATAATAAGTATAAGTTAAAAACGATTAATAAAAGGAAGTTAGTATTTGCTGCCTGTCGTCGAAGGTGCTGATAAGATGGTTTGTGGTGAACTGTAGAGAACAAAAAATTAAGTAATAAAAAACTGTCTGCTTAAATGATGATGATGATGATTTTTTGTGCTCATTTATTTTACTGCATTTGTTTAAACATAGTGAATCTATTAACGTCAAAATTCGATGTTGCTGGATGACGTTTAAACCATTGATTTGGAATTTTCTAAAACAAAATATATTTAGAAATTGAAAAATAACAGATTAAACATAATTGACAAAAACCTTCGGCACTTCTTGAATGTAATATTTGCAATTTGTAATCACTAATAATTTTGTGAGTTTTATACTAGGAAAAGAAATTATATATTATCATCACAAACAAAAATGCTCAAAAACAACCTAACTGATTAATAATAGGGCAGTGCTGAACGATTTCCAAAATGTGTCGCCCAACTAAATTTCCAAATGTATCTATTATCTAAAATGAGGTACTGGATTAGTAATAGTAAATGAATCAGTTCATAACTTATCACTACTTTAATACTCATCTAGATAAAAAAAACTGCATCTTATGAGTAGGTCAGTCATTGAAGCTGCAAGTGGCTGCCACAAAGAAGCGAAAACAAATAATAGTAGTCTGGTAAGTCTAATGCAAATGCAATAAAATCGGCATAGTTGTCACTTTCGAATGTACCCAATGTACTTAGATTTATTTACAAAAACGATGTTTATCTGCTTTTCTAAACAAACAAACCAGTTTGTTCATTAGTGTCACTTAACCCATTCAAGTACTTTTTTATTGTAATGATTTTCTACACCGTGTTTAAGCACTGGCTGAATTAAGTAGCTTTGTACTTTTTTCTGAATGCCGAAACTGGATCAACGATTCAGTTGTAATTCAATGTAATGTACGAGATTATAAATATATTATTTTATGATAATTACTACCATGTATGTACCTACGTAGTAGTATTTAGAAAGTTGTTACTGTTCATTGCAAAAATGTTTCAATTTTATTTTAGCCTTCATGTCATACAGTTGTTTGGTATCACTTGTTGCTAAATGAAGTGAGTTTGTAATGAAATAATCAAGTCGCTTATCGAATTTTGTAAAAACTAAAAATGAATTTTCGACCGAACTTCAAAATTCGAAAATTTAGGTCTTTGTTTATTTTCATTCTCATGATTTACAACTTATTTCCTCTAACGTACAGCTATTCCAACAATCTAAGGTAAAAAATTTATGGCTAATCATCTGAAATATAATAGTAAACGTTAAAGTTAATCGTTTATAAATTTTTCTTAATTGGTGGTATTTACAGTTCATCCGTAACACCATTGAATTACACAATCCGCCTCCGTCCCATTCTCGAGGATGTTTTCATTGGAAACCTTGCCAAATTCACTTCCCCCTCCACCGCCACAATTCGGGTCGTCGCTTCAACCAACAGTGACACAATCCGCATTTCCCAGAAAAATCTTGCAATTGAAACGGACCTTGTTACTGTAACAAATATTGAAACCGGTCTTAATTTTCCCATCGCCTCTCAATCCCTAGACCATGATTCAGATTCATTCACAATTCAACTGGAACACTCTTTCCATCCTGGAGAACATCTTGACATTCACATCCCCTACACCATAAAAATCCCAAAGTTTGACAAATCCAGCGAAAATAACATCGGCATTTTCTGGGATAGTTACATAGACCACGATATGAACCAGCGAAGGTATTATGCAGTCACAAGAATGCCTTTGCATCACAATGCACGCTCTCTTTTCCCAGTATTCGATTTCGACTCGAAATTGAAGACAACCTTCAAAGTTGTCATAGGTCGGCTGGATAACGGCTTGTACAACTCAATTTCTAGTGCTGAGTTCAGTCATACGGAACCAGAGTAAGTTTTTAAAAAATGTTTTTAAATGCGGCCAAAAATTAATCAATAATATCAAATTATTTTTAAACAATTTTTTCAAGTCCTGAAGGTAGCGGCTGGGTCTGGGACTACTTCCAAGAAACACCGCAAATTTCACCTCACCACTTACTCGTAGCCGTGGCCGATTTTTCCAGTTACTCCGTAGACATTCCCTACATGAAAATCACAGCGTGGGGACCACGACCTTACATTGAGCACGGCGGTGGCGTCTTTGCGGTTGAGACGGTTGCTCGATTTATGAACCACTATGAAACGAAATTCAAGATGGAGTATCCACTTCCAAAATTGGACATTATTTACATACCCTCCTTCCAGTACCACTTTCATGTTTCACCATTGCACAGTCTAGGTGTTATTAGCCATCCACTGGACTATGACTCAACTGCGCCGGGCTTTGTCTACCAGAACGAGGATAAATTCCTGAGTCAGGAGATTGTCAAGCAGTGGTTTGGAATCATCACGTCATGCACGCATTCCAGCAGCGAGCTCCAGCTAAACGAAGGTTTAGCATCCTATTTAAGCTTATATTGGACACCAGAAAATCCAAACTTAAATTCTGTAGAAAGTTTTCCAGTGATTCGCTTCAAGCAGTACACAATGAATTTATATGGCTATTGGTCAGAACTGACCAGTCTAGACTCCATGGATTACAGTTCATCAATGCTGAAAATGATGGAGGGATTTTTAAAGAAAGACGTGATGGATTTGGCGTTAATCGACATTTATCTGCACAGAATGAAATGGAAAGAAGCCACGCCCGTAGACTTATTCAATGCAATTCAGGAATCCATCAGAGTTCACAAAGCCGAAAATCTACTGCCTTCAACGGAAATGTCCATTCAAGATTTAATGAGTGACTGGAACATCAAAAACGGTTATCCTCTGCTCAGGGTGGATGCGGTTGATCCCCACTCGATACAGATTTGGCCGGAAAGGTACATTTCCATCAATGAACTCGCCGCCAATCAGACAGATGACACTGCGCGATGGTGGATTCCCGTGAAGCTCATTACTGAAAGAGAAGGTTCCAAGGACCAATTTTGGCTTCCAAGAGACTCCCCGATTCCCGGGATGACATACCACGGCAAAAATGGGATTGTCATTGACACCGAAAAGTGGCTGTTGCTGAACCCCGATGCTTCCGGTTACTACAGGGTCCTTTATGATGCCAAGTTGTCACATCTGCTGAGTGACGCTTTGGAAACTAATCATAGTGTGATACCACCTCTCGGAAGAATCCAGCTTCTTGATGACTACTTCGAGCTTGCTAAGACGAACTACGTTCCAATAGAGATGGCTCTAGAATTGACAAAGTACCTTGGCAAAGAAAAAGACCCCAACGTTTGGATGGTCGTTAGTACCAACATGCAGTCCATCATAAAGAGATTTAAGGAAAACGACGAGGCATTTCAAAGTCTAAGAAGATACCTGGCACCCAGGGTGCAAGAAGCTCTGAATATCACCGGGGGATTCAAGAAGGTTTCCAAATCAAAATTCGATGGACACATCGGTAGTGTAAGAAACTACGACTACCTGTATTGGTGCGGTACCCTTGAGGTCCCAGTTTGCATGCAGTTCTCCAGTGAACTGATGTCCAGGTGGAAAGTGAATCCTAGGGTGAATCCGTTTCGAACTCACCTTTCCAAATGGCTGCGGACATCGGCATATTGCAATGCCGTCGCATCCGATTCATCCCGATCGACTTGGGACTTTGTGCTGAAAATGGTTCGGAAGGGTTATGAAAGTGACCTCAACATTTTGGCGCAATCATTGGCGTGCACGAAGGATCCTGAGTTGTTATCAAGATTACTGGAGTTAAGTTTGAACGAAACTGCGCTTGTCAGAGCAAACAAGTCGATTTATCGATATCTTGGTCTTCAGAGACCGGACATGAGGGAAAAGTTGTTTGACTTTGCGAAGAGGAACCTAGTGTCAGGTCAAATGCCACCGGAGACTTTTGCCAACATTGTACATGACATGAAATCATTTTCAAGGCATCCAGCGGGAATGCCGCAGGCTGTTAACCATTTTATTCACTCACAGAGAAAAATCATTGGACAGCCTTTGATGGCAGGGCTGGAAAAGTCGGTGGAGGAAATTGTAGAATGTAAAGGGTGTGAATGGTGGAGTTCAGTGGGGAATAGAATCAGATCTTGGCTTGATGAGGAAAACAAGTAAAATATTTAATAAAAGAAAGGTCTTTAATTATTCAGTTCAAAATAAATTTTCTTTACTTGATATTTTCTAAATTTTCTCAACGTCTTACAATTGATAATCAATTTCATGAATTAAAATCAAAATTGCCACGCTTGTACCTGCTTTCTGACTTTCTCAGCATTTGATCTAAAAATCAAAGTCCATCGTCGTTATCCAACTAAATTTAAATATACATAATAATAATTGTGATAATCAACTAACATCATCCTGCTTTGCACTTTCCCGGAGCAACTTGATAAAACAGAAATCATGGAGTGCGCACATTTTGCACTGGTCCAATCCTTTAGATTTTGATACTTTTTCTAATGAAGGTGCATACATTAAAATATTATGGCGATATTTAAATAATGATGTCATTAAAAATAAGTTTAGCTGTTTAATAATTTAACTTTACAACCTGCTTCATCAATGCAACTCTCCCAACCGGCAGTGATTTTCTTGAGTTTTTCCGGGGATGTGTTTGGAGTGGCCTGGAAAATTTCTGAAGTGGCTTTCTTGTGAATTCCGTCTGGTGTTAACTGCAAATTTCACAATTACGATCAATTTAGCACTTTAAATTCACTTTTCAAAATCACAAATTCTTATTAATATACCAGTTTTGCTCCCTTGTAGAGACATTCTGCGTAGCACTGAAAAATTATTATTTAAAAACAAATAAATATCACAACTCGCCATTTACAATTCTCATTACTTTCCGAATATTATATTGTATTACATTATCATCAAAGTCAAATTCTTCCATCGTGCTGTTCCAGTCAAAACTTAAATACTTTTCGTCTTCCACGTGGTTCGTTTTCGAACAGTCCATGTGAAGTTTATGGAATTCATCCGAAGGATCCAGAATCAATCCACATTTCACCTTTGCCCACGGAATAATTCCCTCAGCAGCACCACCAGAATCACCCATCATACAAAAATACACAAAAAGTACAATTTCCAAAGACAGGAGAAAATCTGTAATTTTTAAAAATCTCATTTTGCCAAGTTGTGTACAATAAATCAACTAAATGCAATATCAATTTGTGGTGAAGGAGCCAGTGCATGTATGTATTAATATTATTTAGGACTAACTATTATGAACGAGCCACGCAGATATTATATAGTGACCTAATTGGCTAATTTGCTAAATTATGGACGGGATGCAAATTATAAATAAATTATTTAATTATTTTTAAAATTTTGCCAGTCTAGAATTTAATTTCATATAATTTCTCACTCCAAACCTCAAATTATAGCTTTGAATATGCAAGTCATGATTTTAAATTACGTAATTCAAAATCAATAAAATATATTTTAGAAGTAGATTTCTGAATTGCAACATGATTAGCAAAATTTCTAACTACTCATACTCAATTAATGTGTCAAAATTAAGTTTATTTTTATCACTCAAATGTTTGACAACTTAAAAAATTACATCCCTAATTTAATTTTGTTATGCTTGTTTTTAATTATTTAAAATCGTATGGATATTATGTCATTTTTCTGGTTTCGGCGGCTTTCGGCATTCAAGTTGAATCCTTTTTAACACTCTTCCTGCGAATTTAAGAAAACCACGATTAAAAATAGAAATATTATGGTAATTGCCTTTTTAGAATGATACCGAAATAAATACAAAAAACTTATTTACCTGTAAATCCTCGATAGCCTCATAAAATTTTCTGTTGAAACACATGCTGTGCACAGCTACCATTTTACATTTATTCCATTTTTCGTCAGTTCCCAATCTCGCTAAAATATTTGTCGCAAAACATTACAACTTGCAAAATGCCATGTGGGGAAAACAAATTCTTGCCTTACCTGCAAAATCAATACATGCGTCCCAAATCGAAGTGACAAGTTCCAATCTATGCAAGGTTGTATTTCCAGCCCAAAGATTGAGAGTTTCCTTTTTGTCTGGTAGACCGTTTTGAGTTACGGGAATTCCCAGCTTCTCATAAACGCATTGACTAGAGCACTAATATAACAAGAAAACGAGAAATTGTTAATTCATTTTATTACAAGGTTAAAAATTGTAACAAAATTTTGTAATACTTTGTTTTTCCTGTAAAGGATAAAGTCGTCCAACGAATCCGTCTCGACCCAGGAGAAATCAAAAGAGTCCTTTTTAGTCTCGTTATCAACATCATCAGCAGGCCCTTTCAATTCTTTTGCACATTCCCCTTCTGCTTTCCACCATTCCATGCGATCGATCATTGTTACGCATTTAACTCTTCCGATTTCCGCTGCCCTTGAAGAATGCTGATTTGAAATAATTTCCAAAACTAAAATCACCGACCAAAGACGCAGTACTGTACTTTGCGAAAATGCCATTTTAAGGGAATTATGATTGACGTGTCGTGAGCTAATATTCATTTGACAACTAAATGAATCTAAAATATTTATAGTTGACTCATCCCACATCACTTCTCTATATATGCTAGCTTTATCTGCCAAGTCATTGTTGAAGAATAAAATTGGCGAATTTAACTAAATCGTACCAACTGCAATTATCAAAAAAAATTATGTGTGACTTGATCCATTTATGAAACGACATCCTACGTTGACTTTTTTATGAAGTGCTGCCAAAAGATGTAGGTAAATACAGAAGGATTTGGAAAATATCACAGCATTTTGTTGTATTTATTGACAACTTTCATCACTTTTAAAAATGTTTTACAATTAAACCTAACATTTATAAAGTTCAATTCAGTTGGCATTCCCTCTCCCAGTCTGTCGGGATGAGATGTTCATAAGCTTTCACGAAAGTCTTAAGGTCACACAATTGAGATCCACGTTCATCATGGCATCTCTTCGGTTTCAACTGATACGGCTGGCCTATTGTGTCATTGCGGTAGTAAAACTGCATTCAAAAATATTTTATTACATGCATCTCAGCATTTAAATAATTTAAAATAATCCTTAATTAAAGGGTGTTACGCAACCTCCACAAAATATTCCGAGTTGACAGGATTTTGATGCAGCTCAATCAACAGCGCCGCATTATACGGTGGACAATGTGGTTCGAAGATGTCCATCGTATTCATCATTCTATTAAGCGTTGAGTCATGTCCGGAATACAAAATCATCCTCCTTGGATTTCCATGCCTCACTGAATGTACATCATTATGGTCATGGTCATAGTCAATGTCATTTTCTAAATTATTTTTATTTTTCATTTGGGGAAAATGGAATTGCCTATAGGCCACAGTCTCCATGTTTGTCATCAATAATTTCAAAAATGGCCCACCACGAAGCCTCTTCATTTCGTCATTAAACGAAGAAAATGTGTTCAGGATTGACTGAACCTCCTCCAGTCTTTGAAGAACTCGACCATGTCTAACCCATGGAGGTAAACTCACATTATGCGCAGACTGTGCGTGGAGAATGTCGTAAAGTGGGTACAAATCTTTCACCTTTTTGATTTTCAGTCCGGAATGTTTTTCGCAGTATTTCATAAAATCTCTGTACTTTTTGTTCATTCTCACAGCAATCTCGGATTTATGAGTGACGTGCTCACGGAGTTTTCTGTAGCGCCTGCACTTTGCGTTTGTCATGAGCATCCTGTCTTTCCTTTGTGGAACGGGGTTCAATGGGATTGGGAGGCATTGCTTATCAATGACACTTGAAAAAAGTTTATCATTATGGTTATCAGTGGTAACGTTATCAAAATGCGAGAACAGTCCGGCTAAAGTAAACTGAAGACTGTTAATAGTCCGGTCCATGTCGGAGCTTGTAAAATATATTTCAGCGGGATTGTACATATTCCCAATAAATCCGTCATAACGTTTGCGGAGGAATTGCCCAAGCTCGCGTTGCTGAAGTTTTCCGAGCTGCGTCAACCTTGCAAATCCCTGTGGCCAAATTTCGTCAAAGTTTGAGTTGTGGGGGTCATTCGGATAAACGTGAGTAGGTGCTCGGTCACCGTGTCGAAAAATCTGTTATTTGGAAAAAAGAATAGATTAAAAAAATGCTGAATAATCCGTATGTATGTACTTAGGTATTATATGGCTGCAATCTTACAACTTGCACCAGTTCCAAAGTGTCCAGTCTCGCCTTTTTAATTGTCTCCGTTCTTATGATAGGGAATATATTAGCTGTGAATATAAATAAACGAATAATTTGATACTTATACATGTTTCATATTTGAACACTTCAAAATTTGCGAAGCCAGCCCTGAGCTCATCCACACAGCTGTGAGCCGGACCGAACAACATGATTAAAATTCACAGAATCACAGACCAGCCAAAAAATGAATGAATGCTGTGCTACATAAGGAATACAATGCATAGCTTAAAATGAAATAAATTTGTTATTTAATGCATCGTAACTTGTTTACCTAAGAAGTGATGCTGTCCTGACCACCTCACCGTCATGCGTCAGGTCATATAAGATGCATGCAGTGCTCATCAATTTTCTATGTATTGGGCTTGAGTCAACTTCAGCTTACGCAGCTAAAACAGGTTTCAAATCGACTTTGCAATAAAACAACCACTATGATGCATTATGTGAGAATTCGCATGGTGTAAAAAGTTATCAACTAAATGTAGATTATCAGTGTTAGAAGTTGTAGCTTCTAACCCAATGAATTTGATACACGGTCGTTAGATTCAAAAGTTTACATTAAAATTTTTCTTTTTATGAATTAAAATTATTATTCGTTGTGCAATGTGCGACACCATAATGCTTTTCGTAAAATTTGTCATCTTAAATAAAATTGCCCTTTATTTATCACTGGTATTCAATAAATTATAAACCAAATGAAGAAATAATTAATAACACAACTACTAGGAATTGTATTTAAATTAAATGGCGTTAAAGTATATGTTCAAGACATCTTTATTCTGTCATTATTTAGACAAGTTATAATTAGGCCGCTACTTTGTTATTGTAATTTTGATGTCAATTTTAGATAATGATTTAAAATCAATTTTTGTCAAATTACTTTTTACATTTTAGATCAATTGTTTATTTAATTTTATGGTAATGTCCAACTGATCCGAATAAAGTTGAGGTGAATTTGAGAGATGTACTTCTAAAGCATCATACTGATACTGCAAATGAAATAATGACTGTCATAATTGTGTGTTTATTATCTATATATGTGAATTTTTGATCAGGTTTAAAGGCAAACTTACGAATTCAAAAGTCAGCCACCTTTAGGGCGTGTCGTGCTGTAGGGTTCTCCGGTGTTCCGAACAGATTTACATTCAGGGTCACAATATGCGTCCGCCTAGAGAAGCAAAAAATCGTATCAAAATTTAATATTATATTTACTTATATAGTTGTATTTAAATGAAAACGTTTTATTACAAAAAGTGTAAGGTAGATTGCAGCTATAAAAAACTGGAGGGCTAATTTCAAAAAGTCCATCTTCTTTATGAATGTAACCCCTTTGGCTGTCAAGAACGTCTTATTGAGGAACGGTGCAATGGTATTGAATGATAAAATACGAAAGAACATTTTCGTCTTATATACGAAAGAAAAGCGATTACAAGTTTCATTTAAGTTTTTACTTGCCATAAAAAGTTTAAACCTACATAATGGCTTCCGTATCCGGTCGGAATTGGAAGGCAATTTATGATTTAAACAAGACGTCAATTAACTGCAATTAACAGGATACTAGATAGACATTTATCGCATGTCTATGAAACTGGAATGCATTTCTTTCAACCTGTAATTGATATCAATTCTGAAAATTCAAAATATTCCAATTGACACATTGTGCATCATAGCGTGAAGGAGAGCATGCTTCAAAACGTTCCAATTTAAGTGCCAAACTTGGTACAGTTTTTAATATATGGGCGGAGTAATAATTTGTATTTTACATTTTAGCTTTTCGCGCAAAATGCACCAAATTAATTTCTAAGTCAGTTTTAGAGATTACATCTCATAAATGAAAACGACGCATAACTAAAAATATTTTCATGAATTAATATCATTATTCATAAATTATGCAAATGTTCTACAGAAGAATGTTTTTCGTAAAATGTGTCAAACATATATGCACGTTTGTTTCGCCAAACCTGATCACTTCAACTTGCACTGCATTCCATAACTATGTACATTGTTCTATCAACCAGTGGCTTCTCACCTCCGAAACATTTTGCGGATATGATACGATCCGCAGCGAAGCTCCCGTGTCGTAGGGCTAGCATTCTAATGGTTTGGTTATGCTTTTTTATTTTAAATTGCACACTCATATGCAAATTGTTTTCGAGTAATTAGAAGACTTTTTTCCAGCATTAGTATTCAATAAATTGTAAACTAAACGAAGAAATAAACTATGAACACAATGAAAATGAAATTGTTTATAAATTAAAAGGCGTTAAAGTATAATTTTAGTTGTCGAGACAAATTATCAGGCCGCTAGTTATTTATTCTAATTTTGATCTCAGTTTCAGTTCATAATTGAAAACCAATATTTGTGAACTCACGTTTCATATTTTAGATAAAAATGTGTAAAGGTTTCTTTGATTTTATCGTAATATCCAATTGGTCCCATTTTAATTTGAGGTGAATTTGAGGGTTATACTTTTGAAGCATCTTACTGAAAATAAAATAATGCATAGAATAGTGCATAAAGTATAATAATTTTGTTATTATATAAGGTTTTTATACAGTTAAAAAACTCACTGAGTCATACGCTAACCACTAAGGGCGTGTCGTGCTGTAGGGTAATCCAGCTTTCCGAAGAGATTGACATCTAGCGTCACAATGAGCGTCCGCCTAGAAAAGTTAAAAATCGTACCATAATTTAATACCATGTTTAATTAAACGGTTGTATTTAAATGCAAACGTTTTATTACAAAAAGTATAAGGTAGATTGCAGCTATAGAAAGCTGGAGGGCTAATTTCAAGAAGTTCATCTTCTTTATGAATGTAACCTCTTTGACTGTAGAGAACGTCGTATTGAGGAATGGTATAATGGTATTGAATGATAAAATACGAAAGAAAATTTTCGTCTTATATACGAAAGGAAAGCGATTACAAGTTTCATTTAAGTTTTTAATTACCATAAAAATATGTACTTATGGCTTTCCGCATCCGGTGGGAATGCGATGGTATTTTATGATTTAAATCATTCGTCAATTAACTGCAATAGAGTTATTGTGTTGTTGCCGTATCGTAACCAATTTACACTTGTGCGTAAACCTAATGTTCCACTGCCTAATTTGATGTTGTCCCGACTTTTGTTTATTAGTTTGCCTAAAAATGTTTCTTTAGAGTTTTGTGTTAATTGTAGGTAATTAACGTAATGATCTAATCATAAAACCCCTTCGAAGTCGCATACGAAAGCAATATCTATTTTGTCTAAGAAATGATTCGTTGATTGAAAATTACATCAGCCAATTTCCAAAGGCTCTTTTTCGAACTCCTCAAACAAAGTATCCGGTTTTGCCCACAAACGTATTATTTTTAATAAACTAACATTAACATTCATTCATTATGCAAATATCAACCAATATAATATTTTCCATAATTTTACCCTAAAAATCTTCAGATGCAAATTGTTGACTACTGCTTAGTCTTGGGAGTCAACATATAAGAAGAGCCATCTACATATAAAATTCTCATATGAAAGAGAACGGCGGCGTCCGAAAGTGGAAACGGAAACGTAGTGACATATGCAAAATGTTTTGTTTAGAATTGTTTCCCAATTTTAAAAACCACACTCCACGAAACATGTACAAAATTAAAATTGTAAAGCTAAAAAGAATATTGTGCGGAATCGAGAATTTATTTTACAGGTATATGTGGGAAGTAGGCCGGGTAAACATTTTTGTCAAAACGGAAAGGAAGCGCGTATAATCATCATTTTTGGTGATGAAACATATGAATACATAACATAGGTAATGTTGGGTAAGACTTTAAAATCATAGTAGTCTCTGGAAATAAATTAGAAACCAACTGAAAAGAAAAGTGTTTTTAAAGTCGTGTTAAAATATATGTTAAGGACATCTTTATTTTGTCGAGCAAAATTCTAATTAGGCCAGTAATTCGTTATTGTAATTTTGATGTAAGATAATTTAGATAATGATTTACATAAAACCATTTTTTTCAAATTACTTTTTACTTCAAATTTTAGATTAATTGTTTGGTCCAATGTCCAATTGATCCGATTTAAAGTTGAGGTGAATTTGACGGATCTACCTTTGAAGCTTCCTACTGAAAATAGAATAATGAATAACTTTGTGTATTATAGTTTTGTAAATATGTATATGACGTTTTGATATAGTTTAAAGAGAGACTCACTTAACGTTAACCACCACAGACGTTAACCGCCGTTTTGTGCCGTAGGGCGGGTCGTGCTATAGGGTAATCCGGCGTTCCGACGAGATTTACATTCAGGGTCACAATATGCGTCCGCCTAGAAAAGCAAAAAATTGTACCAAAATTTAATACTATATTTACTTATATAGTTGTATTTAAATGAAAACGTTTTATTACAAAAACTGTAAGGTAGATTGCAGCTATAGAAAGCTGGAGGGCTAATTTTATGAAGTCCATCTTCGTTATGAATGTAACCCCTTTGGCTGCCAAGAACTTCTTATTGTGGATTGGAATATGGTATTGAGTGCTAAAATACGAAAAAAATCCTTCTTTTATACGAAAGGGAAGCAATTACAAGCTTCATTTAAGTTTCTACGTGCCATAACAAGTTTAGATTTATAGCTTCCGCATCCGGTCGGAATTGTATACGTCAAAGCGTTCCCCTTAATTAATTTATGAATCAATTCTACATATTATATCTCATAATTAAATACGAGGCATACAGAAAAAATAATCCATGTTACTTTTTTGTAAACTTCAGGTAATTGACGTAATGATTAAATCATAAAAGTCTGTGACTGTCACGTCTCCATTTTCCATCATTTTTATTATTATTGAATTAATTATTATATTGGTTTTATTTTCGCAATTTAAGTTCATTTAAACATTTAAACCTTTAGTGTTACAACAATATTAAAAATGGTGCATGATCAACACTTGCGCATTATAGGTTGAACTTGTGTAATGTACTACTGCTATTTAGTACTACATTTTTCTACTGATCTTTTGTTCATACAATTAATGTTAATGTTTTGCAATTAAATTTATGTAGGTATAAAAAGCAATTGCTATAGTAATTATAATTTAAAATTATTATTTTGATTACATGCTACTATTATAAAGTTTCATCTTTCATCCTTGGAATATTAATTATTCTTTCTTATTATAGTACAATCATAATCATAATTTTTATCTAATTGTTGGTAAAGTTGTTGAAGAGGAATTAAATAGAGTCGCCGGGTACGTACAGTTGCAGAGCAAGGGCTGGGCTTTCCCTTTCTCAATCGACTCAGCGTAACTCATGAAGATGGAGATGATAACGCTAAGAATCTGTCATGCACACAAACAAAGGTTAATTATCAACAAATGAAAATACACTGTATGTTGTTTAGAAAATAAAGCCGACAGCATACCAGAATGAGGAAAGATTCATTGATTAAGAAATTATCACGACCGATCCCCAAAGGCTCCTTTTCGAACTCCTCAAACAAAGTATCTGCTTTCACTTGTTTCCCATCCACCTCAATGATGTCAAAGTCAAATCCCAACCTTTTGATTATCTTGCCACAGGTTTTTCCCTACAATGGTAAAAATGACAAATTATGAAATGCTATAAAAAAAACTTAATTTATTTGTTGCTCGCTACATTTGAACAGAGACAGTGGAAATGCAAATAGACACAAATTTATTTACCTTCTGATTTGCGTCCACAGCAGCCCAGTAGAAGTAGAGCATTTTTATAATGCTGAGTGCGTTCACCGAATCAGAGACGCCAAAGTTTTCCCAGTCTAGAAGTTGTGTTAGTACATACACAACAATTGCTATGTTCCGCAGGTGAAAAATCCGGAACATCCAGCCTAGTCGTTGATTCACACTGTCAGAAAACTCCTTCAGCGCCAAATAGTACTTCAAGTACATTAGCCTCTCCTCCTTGCTTAGTTGACCTTCTTTTTTTATTTCTTCTTCCAACATGATCAGAAGCCAATTGATGAGAAGTCTCAAAGTGACAGCAATGAAAATTAAGAAGTCAAACACAACGTTGTCCTGTATGTTGCCAGCAAACGACATTCCTGTCCCAATCACACCACAGGTTATGGTCAAGGGATTGATGTTAGTGCCAAAAATTTCGATGATGCTTTTGATACGTGAATTGTAGTCTTTCACGCTCCAGAGTAAGAAGGCGCGGCCCACTTCGTTTGAACGAGTCAGAATAAACTCTTTTAAATCCCAATCCGCAAAACTGTGGAATTCCCAAGTGGTGTCCATCACTGACATTATGATCGATGCAAGCCACAGAAGCAAAATACATGCCATCACCTGAAATGGAGAGCAGTTGTTAGTATCAAGCAACCTTACTTTTAAGACTTTCACTTTTCGTGGCTCACCATCATCTTTTCTTTTGGCCGCCGTGCTCCAAACAATTCAAGGACTTTATCGAGACAATCCAGCATCATCATCAGACCACTCTTGTCAAAGACAAAAAATTTGATGGCAAAGACTTTTGCGAAATCACGCATTCCGTGAAAGCCAATGTTGATGTAGTTCAACACACCAGGCTCAATAGCGAACTGGATGGCAAAGTACTTCGTGTTTTCAAAGGCATTCAGAAAGACCAAAAACGCAAATGAGACGAAGATGCCCTGCAAAACAAAACAAAGTCAAGGTTTTAAAACTCAGAACCGGGTTTACCGTTAAGCAAATTGCCTTACCAATAGGATCGATCTCCAGCATTTCGGTATTTTCTCCGTTTTCCTGCTAAATGGTATTACTCCAGTTAAATACATCAACTCGGTCTGTTCTCCCATGTGAGTCCACCGTTTGATCCCCTCAACGACTGCTTTCTCGACATCTGCAACTTTTTGAATTTCACCGTCTTCGTTCTCAAAACAAGGTCGGGCTTTCATTTCTTGCCTAATTGCGAGCAATCTCATTTCCCGTCTCGCCTTTCTCTGGCGAATTTTCTCCCTTCTCCAATCCTTCGTCGCCTGCTCATTAATTCTAGGATTCTTTTTA
>VYYJ01001034.1:0-38028 GCA_021029165.1 Cyphoderus albinus
TCTGCAACATCCGTTCCAGAAGTTGTAAATGACGAAGGGTCCGCTACATCCATTCCAGAAGTTCTACAAGATGAAGGGTCTGCAACATCCGTTCCAGAAGTGTTATATGACGAAGGGTCTGCAACATCCGTTCCGGAAGTGTTACACGACGAAGGGTCCGCTACATCCATCCCGCAAATGATACATGATGAGGGGTCGGCTACATCCATTCCTGAAGTCGAACAGGACGAAGGGCCCGCAACATCCGTTCCTAATGTGGCGCATGATGACGTTCCTGCAGTCACAGCAGTTCCAATTGCCTTTTCTGATGAACCGGAAGCAGTAACACAGAGTATCGTAGCTCAGAATGATGACATTTCGATTTCAGACGCTGTTGTGACAGTCTCGACTCCACAAGATGATATTGTAGCAAATGATGGAGTTGTTGCTGCTGCGACTGACAGCCCAAAGGAAAATGTTGAGATTTCTAATGATGACGTTACAGATAGAATTCAGGCAGCGCAGGACGATCATCATAATGAAGAAGTATCCCATGATGGAATAACCGAGTCAATCTTAGCCCATGATGAATTAGATGACGAAGACATCCAGATAGCTCACGATGAAGTTACGGAGTCTGTTTCTGTTCCACTCTCGCACGTCGAAACCCAAGATATTATTGTACATGATGAAGCGACTGAATCTATTCCAATTTCTTCACTACAATACGAGGAGCTTCCATTAGAGCAACAGCTATCCCAGGATGAGGTGACGGAAAAAATTCCACCGGTTCACGACGAAATAATTGAGGTGACTCAGCCTCCCTCTCAAGATATCCAGAAGGAGGTGGAGATATCCCATGATGTAGTTACCGAGTCAGTTCAACTTGCAAACGAACTTGCAGAACAAGAAATTCTAGCCACCCACGTTGTAGATGATGAGCCCGCATCCCAAGACGAGCCCGTTTCTGTACCCCCATCCAACGATGACCAAAATGAAGGTGAAGTCTTACAGTTTCCGGTTACCGAACAAATTCCAATCGTTCTATCTGACAGGGAAATTCCAGAAGACACTGAATTGGACCATGATGAAGTAACTGGCCGACCTGATCAAGTGAATTCTGATGAGCCGAACGAGGTTGTGACTGTGGCTAATACTGTGCAAGAAGAAATCCAACTTGTGCACGACCAAGTGACAGAATCATCACTTTCTTCAATCAATGATGAAGTAGAACATCAAAATGACGAAGTTGTAACAGAAAATGTCTCTCTCCAAGATGAAGTAACTGAAAGGGTTTCCAATGATGTTGTTACCGAGCCAATTCAAATTACTAACGACGCAGTTGATGTTCACGTGTCACAAGATTCCCTGGACGACGTAACTGAGACTGTTGTAGCGGACACTCCTCAACGTATCAGTGAACCAGATCAGGTTTGCTTATTTTTTTTCTCTTTGCAAATTATCACAAAAACGCATACTTATTCATATTACATTCCATCATGATTTTGTTATTGCAAAAATCCAGCCATTTGTTTATTTACTTAATTGTGAAATTAATTATCAGGATGCCCCTGCAACTGAGCCTCCAGCAGCAAAGCCGGAAACTCCTAAAGATGAGACTGAATTTGAAATATTTTTGGACGAACAAGTAACAGGAAGTCCACCAGAAACCTTGAATCAGATCAGAGACGTAGAACAGGTTCAAGGTCATGCGGTAGAAGCTCCCCATCAAAACGCAGTTACTTTGAATGATGAAGTTAACGCCGACAATGACACAGTTGAAATTGCCAGCTTATCAGTCCCTTCTGCTCCAGTTATTCCACAGTCGGCAGTTGAGACAACACCATCTCCACCATTCATTCATCCAGTCGGGGAAGTTGAGCATGACGAGGGAATTATTCCAGAACAAATTGCAGAAGACGTACCACAGGCTACTGAACAAACTAATGTTGCACTGAATGACGAAATTGAAGTGTCAGAACCTGATGTGACGTCACCTGCAGCTATTGTGTTGCTGGATGAACAAGATTTGGTGCCAACAGAAGTCAGTCCTCAGATCAATGACGACGCAAGTGAAATTTCTTATGACGTTCCGACGGAAAGATTTGAATTGTTCAGAACAGATATTTTCAGACACCACCTCGGGGTTCCCCATGATGATGAAAATTCAACCACCACTGGTGCACCAGTGGTATCGTCAAATAATGATCAACAAGAAAATGATGAAGGATCCGCGGTAACAAATTTGTATCAGCAAGATGAACCTGTCACAACTACACCCGTAACGTACAAGAACAAAGTTCAAAAGGTAGCCGAAGCGCTTAACGAGGTTGTCCCCGAATCAGGAGAATTGTCATCTGGCAATAAATTCCGTCTCGAACTGGACATCTTTAAAGGATCGCATGAAAGTGTAGAAGCGGAAAGGCTCGTCCCCAACGAAGAGGAAGTAACAGCGAGGAGTCCAGTTCGGGAAGACATAGTTCAAAGGACGAATGAGGTGGAGGCTGCCGCAGACATTCCAGTGGCTACAGACCAACCTATTCAAACTGATTCAGTTTCAGATGACGCCACAGTATCAACAGAGCGTCCATCACTAAACGACGAAGTCCGCACCGAAAGTGTATTAATTCATGATGAAGTTGTTACCCAGGAACCTGTTCAGGACCAACCAGTCACAGCACCTGACGATTTGCAAGAATTGTCTGATGCTGCAGAAGGAAGCGGAAATGAAGCCATCGGTCATGATGAGGCTGACACCACAGCGGACCCGCAAATCCAACATGGCGACATGAATCAAGCTAATGAGATTATTTCCCAAGATGAACCCGTCACATCCTCTTATTCATTTAGATTAGACTTGGGCAGTGTAGAAGTAACAGAAAGAAATGAAGCTGAACAAAACGATGCTATGCCTACTCAGCCTCCATCTCAACCAGCGCAACTCTCTGATGCTCAAGTTACAGAGTTGGATATATTTTTGAACGATGAACCGACAAATGCTCCAATTCCCTCATTGAACAACGTTAACAATGACGAAGTACTATCAGCTACAGAGGTGCCTTTATTTAGATTAGATTTAGAAGAGGCCACTGAAATCCCATCCTCGGACAGTCATCGTGACGATGTTGAGCACAACCCGACAGAACTGTCCCAGAATGACTTCGTAGAGGTATCGACCAGTGGTCCCTCTGGATTTGCGGCGGAATTCCGTGACGAAACTGTCACAAACGCTGCTGAAATCGTTGCAGATGATGTCATTGCTGCTACAGAACCTTCCAGTGATCAGCAGGAAGCTGTTCATGATGAAGCTCATACCGATGTCCCATTACTTGACTCCCAGCCTGTAGAAAATGTTCCAAATGTAGAGCAACGTGTAGAAGATGCAACTGTGCCACAGCAGGATGAAACCGAGAAATACAATGACGTTACAGCAGTACCACTAAACGACGAAGCAGTGACGAGTCCGCCGGAAACAAGTAACCCACAAAATGACAATACCGGTGACAATGCATCCGTTGTGTTCGCTGATGAAGTGGTAACGTCAACCCAGTCAGTAGAAAAACTACGCGGTGAGCCAATTTCTGATGGACAACAAACTGAGGCTCCAACTGTTCAGGATTCTCCTTCTGAAAGTAGTGAGGATGTCGTTACCACTGAAAGCATTATCGTAGATGTCGAGCGCAACCAATCTGTTCCAATTGATGCGAAGCTGCGGAAGGGTGAGATCGTTCTTCCAGAGAGAGGCCTGCCTAAAATACAGCCAATTTCTCCAGACCTTTCCCGTAACCGTCCACATGAATTTCGATTTGACTTTCCCATACCTCCAGAGAAAGAGTACAGTTGGCTAAGCAGAGCTGTAAATCAGTTCCGCAGACTGACAGGACTTGCCAACGCCAACGCCGTTCCAAAACAAGCAGGATCCATTTCTTCAGCTAGAGTTCCTAATCGAAGGTTTTTACGCTTTTAAATTGAGAACACCCGAAAATTAACTAACCAACTTTAATCAATGTTTTTAAAATTACTACCGGCTTTAATTCATTACTTTAACATTGAATTCGTAGTCACCACAAGAGATAAAAATTCACAACGAAATTAATTCGTGCTTAATTATCACAATTATGGATTTTTCAGTGAGTTGCCAAGTCATTTATAGTAAAAGGTAGTATTTGTTTCGTTTTACGATTTCATCGTCACTAATCACTGTATAATAACGTTTTTGTTTGTGTATATTTTAAATTAGGGTGTGTATAAAACTTCGATGGGATAATAGTGTGAATGGTGATGGTCGGGGAATATTTGGTGATTGGCCCAGGGGATTCCATTAATTTATTTTCGGGTTTTTATTTTTTAAACAAACATACATATGTACGTCGTTAATAGGAATAAAGGAAGTTTGTGTCAGAATGTGCCTTAATTTATGTAAGTAGAACTCAGAACTGACGCTCAAGCACATTACACACGTAGACTTAACGTTAGTTAATACATGAAATGAAAAACCAATGTTATTTATTTATGACATGATCGCTACTGTACCTTACTAATTAAAAATTCGAAATCAATTTCTACACAAGTGTTAGATCGGTGGAATGAAGTGAATATGCAGTCCCCAATCATGAAGCTGCAGAGAACATTAATATAGAGACAAGCTAGAATTTTGAGTCGGAAATTTATTAACTTCTAACTTTTTGGTTCAACAAATATTTATGATCTGTTAATTAAGTATTCATTGATCATCGACAGAAGCATACTTTCAAGTACATGTTTTCTACCTACAGTAATTTTATATATTCCGATAATATGAAAACCTTATGCCAATACAATGCAATTTACGTTGTACGTTTGTGTGAAAAACCAATAAATACATTTAGACTTTCTAAGCAAACACTTTCTGGATTAATGGCTTGTTTTATTCCTCCTATATCAAATTTATTTAGTTACTATTGGTACACATAAAATGGTAATATTGACAATCGTTATTCTCATACGAGTTATTAATTTAGCTTTATAAAAATAGAAATCCTAAATCTAATTGGAACAAGTAGTATACGTTCCTTGTAAAAGATTGTACCATAATCGTTACTCTCTCTCAAATCACCTTTATCGAAGAAAATGTACCCGTGATTCCAGCTTTGAGATAACATTCTGCGGGATATCATAACCCAGTAAATTTTGAAGATCCAAATGTGAACCTCGACCAACTCGGAAGGAAGCAACCTATTATCAAGTGTTCCATGATAAATATTTGTCACGCTAAAAATGAAATATGAATAACAAAAGTTGTCTGATTGTCATTTTGGCAAATTTACCTGAATACTAGGAGCAGAGTCCTCCACAACGGCCCCAGGTGGTAAAACGTTTCGCCTCCGCATTTCCTTTAAAGCGCTTTGCAAATGATTCCCGAAAAGAAGAGATGCCCCGATAGCTGAATTAATTAAACACAATGCTAAAATTACCCTAAGAATTTGACTCCCAAATTTATGCATTTTGTACTACAATTTACGATTTTCTACGATTTTCTAGAAAACTTTACAATGTTTCGGAAAAATTTAATGAAGCTCTTTGAAATTGCATGCTATGAGGAGAATTACTGAAGTTATAATGACATAGTGCCTCAAATGAGTCAACTATCAAATCATCAAGAAATTGTAATTTGCCAACTGCCAATTTGACTCTCACGCTCACGACGGATAGTTACATAAACAATGTGTGAAGAACACGTTTTATTATTTGCTCTTGTCCCAGCGCATTTTAATTTTGATTTTTTTAAAAAATTTCTCAATCGCAATGGGTACCGGTTACTTAACATACGCTAAGGAATATCAAGTTTGTTTTTTGTGACGAAAAAATTTCTTCAATTGCAATCGACTGTCGGGAAAATAGAACGTGCAGGTGGTTCTGCATGATGATGTAGTAGTAGGTGGCTTATTGGGTCGACGTGTCTCGCATCACCTCTCTTATGAGGGCCTGTCACTGTCAATTTGCATAATGATAATGAGTGAAGCGATCACTTACTGATTATTACGATATATGAAATCAACATTGTGACTGTGAACAAAAGGTCTCGTGCTTTGTGAGCATTATTGTCGCATTCAGCAACATTCAACATTAACATTACTCAATATTCTCAGGGCTCAAAAAAGTGGTCAGTGAGAATTGAAGGCGTTTTCACAACTGGACGTATTGACAAGTAGGATAAGAAACATAGATGTTACGATGATGTAGCATATTATAATAACTTGCCACACTTCCCTTGTAGTCACTTTTATTCTTCGCTGAGAAAGAAGTATTTTAAGCCTTTGAAGCGATGTGAATTGACGTTTACTGCTTATATCTTAGATATTTACTCTGCTGATTAATGATGGATGAGTGTTGCCTTTGTACTTCGCAAGCCACAATCATCGCTGATGATTATATTGTTTTACAATATAACCCCACACAGAGACAGAGCATGGCTTGTTGCTTATTATGTATAAACCCGTTGAATTCAAAATCTCACTTTCAATAATTACCCTGAAGTTGTGTTGTGCCGTTACTGGTTCCGCCTCCAACTTGGAGAAGGAAGAGGAAATGAAATGGAATTTCCTGCCTTGCTGGTTTATTTTTTGTCATAGTTTAATCCCGTCATTCAATCGTTTCACATAATAAGATGTAAAGCACAGTTTTACATAAATTGTCAATATCAAAAGGCAAAATGTTTTGGTTCTTTAATAAAATGTGCTTGATTATCGGGTTACGTAACGGGGCATTGTGATAACAAGTACAGCTTTAATGTTGGGGTCCATCATAATCCTCTTCTAACAAAACAGCTCTTGTTCAAAATTACCTTGAAAGCATTTGAACCCGATTATAGTAATTTTAAACCGCTTATGCTGAAGCAATCTTACTTAAGGTAAATTGTGTTGAGAGGGAAACATCAAAATTGGCGTAAATATTACGGAGTACGATTAAACATCAAAAGGGGTATTTTAAAGTAGGGGATGATGAGAACTATTTTGGATGCTTCTCAAGATCGGATCAATTTTCAAGGTATTCCACCATTTTTCAAGTTATACCTTTTGGATGTTGTTACTCTCATGACTCATTGTGTGATTGCTTGATAAATATCGTACTATCCTATCAACTATAAATGAACCATGCTTTTGTCATGATTCTAATAAAGATGAAAGCAGAGGGTAAAATCATTATCATTATATAAGTAATTTTGAAACGATTGAAAAAGTACAATGGAATGTCGACTGCAAGTTGAAATGGACAAATGTACATGATTTTTTCACATATAATAATTTTATAAAAAGGTAGATTTGACGGAAGGGTTCGCCGAAACGAAGATTTATGCTTCCACATTTTTTTTCTACCGAGACATCTTTTACTGAAAATGTCGCATATTCAACTTTCCGCATCTGACATGGGGATACCAATAACGACCAAACAATGGTTTTTTGTAGGCGAGTTTAAAAAAACATAAAAACTGAAGAAACTTTAACTAGCTTTCTTAAGCACTTCTATTTTGTCAGGTAGGCTTTCAAAAGAAAACGTCGCTTCTGAGCCGGTTGAAGAAATGCTTCCTTTGTTGCCTCTCTTGGTTGAGTTTGGTTTTTTATGCATCGCAGCGGTAACAATGCAGGAGGACGAAAAGAGGTCTTCCTGAACAAATGTACAATTTTTGTTCTTCGTTGAATACATCAATCCACCTTGTGCCAGCACAATCCCATCCACTGAGAGACCAACAATAATAACCAAAAAACCACCACATCACATCGTGTTTTAAGCTCACACTGCTAAATAAAGTGTGAACCCACAGACTTGGGAACAAGTTAGTTTTTCTACTTGCTAGTTATATCATAAAAATTATTATCGTAACACATCCTTCTTTTTAGATATGAGAACACTACCAATTTTATAGCTTTATGAGACATGAGTTCCCAAGGAGTCAGATGCAATACGAAAAGGTAGTAATTCGGATGTGGAATTCGTTTCTGTACGTTGCATGTCATGGAAGGATGAAGGAAGACGTCGCATTTTCTTTCAGCTCCTACAAATTTTACTATTTTACATTACAATTTTAACGTCAATTCAAACAATTGCTACCCTACGAAAACGGGGATGTTACGACAAGGAAAAGATGATCGCTTCTGCTGCGATCGTGAAATGAGCAAACGGACAACAGGTCTCAGCAGAGAAAACTCAGCAAAAAGGGATAATCAAGCAGTGCAATTTTGTTCCCCATTTCATTTTACTATTTTTTAATTTGCACTTGATGCATTTACTCCCTTAAATTTGCCATTATTGTTTTACTTTTATTATCGACTATAAATAAGTATGTATTTAAATGTTTTCATTATCTAGACTTCATGAAGTTGATGGTGCTGACGATAATAAAATCATAATAAAACGCTAGAAGTATAGTAAATAATGAACAAGCCTTTTACCTTGAGAAAAAATAGATGCCAGGTTTTATTTTTTTCAAAACTTTTTACGTATTTTTCAGTCAGGCAGAATGCAACTCTTCTGAAGAACCGTCTCAAGAAACAAGCAGAAAAAAGTGCAACGATATTTTCCACTTACACGATTGTTACCTGCTTGCTTACTTTTCTTAATAGAATGTACTCTCACAGAATATAAAGACGGAAAACAATCTCCATTTATGCTCTTTTGTACATTATTTTCATTTTATACCAGGAGCAACATCGCACAACAAACAGCAGCGTTCGATTCAAAACGGCTTGAATTGAGACTGTGAAGAGACTAAGGTTTAATGTACAAAGTTAAGAATGAAGACGTAAGACAACTGTTGGATACGTAACAATGATTTACTATTTGCTCGGCTATATTGCGTCTCTTTCATCTACAACAGGAAGGCGAGGGAATCGAGGGATTCCTCGTCTCCCAGTTCCTATGCACGCCACGCAACTGTTCTCCGCCTGAATAAAACGTTGCTCATGTTAAACTCTAGGCTTTTTCTGAGTCTCTCTTTTAACACAAAGTGGCAGGTATTGGTAGAGTGCGTTTGCGAGAGGGGACGAGGATAATGATTCACAAACAAGCACTTCTCTCTCTCTCTTTGCACTTTTCTCTGCGAGGCTTTGTTGCTCTTGAGCTTAGTCGGGTCCCGGAGTTTGGACCATTTCGTTAGCAGTAAAAGTTGGCAGAGCTTTAGAAAATTATAAGAAAGAAATATTAGCTGTGTGAAGTGGTTGTGCAATAAGTTACATTCTCCTTAGATCTTGTGAGAATTTTGCTCATTTTTTTCATGCTAGCTAAGGCCGCGGCAGGTTGATATTTATTTATGATTTATGAACAATCAATGTGAAGCATTTTCCCAACTGGTTTTTATCATTAGGAATTGCCCCTGTAATCCAGTGAAAACAATCGTACAAATCAAACTCTGACAGTGATAGCTTTTCTTACCCTTCTTATCAATTAGAGTTGACACTCTGGAATTTGTTGCATGGAATAAAGTACTATTTCCGACGTGTACGAATTGTCGAAGTTGAATTTTGCAGAAAGTGAACATTCCAAAGAAAACATTTTACCAAAAAAAGTTGCTCTGTGATTTATTGCAATTGTTTGATTTTTCTGCATCCAAGATGAAGCCACCGTTTGGCATTGAGTTGTCAACCCTGTCACTGTGCTCTTTGGTACTTCTACTTTCACCCGGTGACGTTAAGTCAGGTAAAAAAAATACTAAAAATTAAAATTTCATTCTGACAATTCTTAATCTGAAATATGAATAACCTTTTCAATACTGATGAGATGACCACAAGAAATGTTCATAAAGAATCTTTGCATAATTATACTAATACGTCAAGTTATTGACAATGTCATTCAGTAGAAACAGGATATTATTGCAATATTCCAAATTGCATAAATACAGAATACGACTCTATCACACGGTTGTTGATTGGAACTGAACAATTTATTCTCGAGTCATTGAAAGACCTATTTTTGAGCAATTTACATCTAAAACCAAAAGATGCCGTCCTGTATCTTATGATTGATCATATTTAGTTGACACTCGGTTGAAATTTTATCACCGACAATCAATGACATAGAGTCGTAAGCTACATTGTCACATGAAGTGAAAAAATGACATGCCACAACAATTTTAATCCGATATAGCTGGAACTATTAAAAATACTGAAAATTTCTACTTTGCTTTCATGTAGTTTTTTACGTGATTGTCATTTATGGATGAAAAGGAAGAAGACATGCGTAGTCTACTTATTATTGAGGATGTCGTAATCAGTCATTGCCTAATTTTTTGTAGGTCCGCTCAACATTGATGGTCCTTCAAGAGAGGTGGCCAACAATTCACTTGTGGATTTTGACTCAGGGATTGTGTCAAGAGGTAAGTTCGTTAGTTCTTTATTAGTTTTTAAATTGCACAAGAACAGAAGGAAACTTTTTATGACATTGTTAGTTGATAATGTCCCATTTGGCATATTTACCCCACCTTTATCTGAAACAATGGAGATATTATGCTGCCGAAGCGTTTAATGAACCTTCAGAAAATTCATTGCCAAACTTAATAGAGTGAGAGATACTCGCAACTCGTGATGACGATAAGATGGTATTATGAGAAGTCTGAAAAATAAGACAGTCCATCAAAAGCCTCACATTTCGGCATAATTTATGGGCGTAATTAAAACCACAATGAACATTAAACAAGATACTGACAAGATTCATGCCACTTTTTCTCAAAATTTTGCAACTAAAGATTCACTGAAATGAAACAATAAACATAATAGTCAATTCCCCTTGACCATGCACGTCGGATGCAGGATATGACATTGCCGAGACGACATCACACAGACCACCATCACTCCATTTTAATACAGGCATGTGTCTTATCTCAGCCAGCAGAATGTGTAAATAAAAGTAGATATTGAGATTAAACAAAAGAAAAGGAGAAATTGGCATCATCATGTACACAGTGTATATAATATGCGAATAAATGCACGATGGGAAAAATTTGCTGGGATTAAAAGCTTACTACTCCTCGTATAATGTGGCGCACAGTGCACACAACTTCTCACTCACCGGCAGCCATGATGGCAAAAGGGAACGTTGAAAGCAGAGCCTAACTGTTTTTCATTTCCGTGCAAATCGTATTAAATCACGTATGCATTGTTACAAAAAACGTGTGATGAACATGTAATCAGTACAATCATTCTCATTTCATAACACATATTAACTCAACTCTAATTTCTTCATGCCATTTGAGGCTCTTGCTCTTCAATCTAGCGTGAATAAATTGATTCCATCAGCTCAGTCGACTCCGAGTAATTCATATCACTCACTCTATACATTAGCCAAATGCGATGCTATCGCTTTCCTCTTTTTACATTTGCTCTTCATATCTCAAAAATCTTATATTGTCATCGAAATAACAAACAACAATTAGCTGCATTACTGCTTCTGGGACTTGATTTGGTTCTTTCGGGTGCTTGCAACAACCTAAAGTAAGTCAGACACCAGAAAGTCAGTAGTCGCAAGGAGCGTGTAATCGAGACAGTTAAAGAGCTGTACAACAAAAGTACCTCACAGAGGAGATATTTTTGGATGACGGTACCAACAATGTCATTCATCAATTATGAAATGAGCTATATAAATGAATGGCATTAAGGGCTACGTGTGTGTTCAGTCATGGTGCATAAAAACTCCGTCCTGAATGGACTCGTTCAAAAGACACGTACAGTTTGCAATCAAGACGAGGCACCTTGCAGCTGTTTAGAAAAAACGCACATTTTAAAAAATCGGACATGCCTAAAGAATACAGAACAAATCATGGTAAGTTTAGTTTATTGTTAACATAACAAATGCATCGGAGGAAAAATTGACAATGTGGTAATAATAGTAACGTTTCTTCTAATTGAGGCCACTGCATTGTACGTATGTGTGTAATGGAGGTGTATAAATGCGCGCCATTTCCTACTTTGCCTTACTATTATTATTATGCATCCCACTTTTAATTCTTCACTTATTAACTTACGCTACTAATTTTTTAAGATATACGCACAATTGCACACTTATCCATTACTACTTGATTTGTTGTTCAACTGGTTTCTTGTTAAGTTGTCGTGTACGATATACTTGGGTCGGTGATTGTACATTTTGTAGAGTAGAATTATCATTGTTAAATTAAACACAATGGAAATTGTTGCAGTGAGCTCTTTTTGATTTTGATTGAGGAAACTGGATGCCAATGATGGCGATATAGAAACTAAATTAACCCTAGTTATAGTTAACGCAGTTTGTAATGAAAATCAATGATAGTGCAATGTTAATCAATTTTCATTTGACTTGCGAACAGGTAAAGAACGCATTGTCACAGTCAACTTCACATGACATTTCATTTAGTAAATTATACCGTCATTAGCTACCAGCAAAATGATTTGTCACTGATTTAACGATTATTAAGTGTGTGATATGAAAATTCCGCTAAACAGTGAAGTCGGCATTGACTCGAGTCGGGTAAAAATTAGATGCCCTATATTAAATTCCTTTGAGCTCAAGGGAAATATGAACTGAGATATGAACTTATTTGCTGATAAATCACTTAGGAATTTTAACTGTATCTGTAGAAAGCCGGCTCGTTTAGCTGCCACCTTATTATGCGGAAGCTTGTCTCTGTCGAAGAAATATGCGTTTCACTGGTTTTTATTTCATTAAAAAATCCGTTTACGATCTCCTTATTTGAGTGCCGTTTATATCCTAGAAAGAGATCAGCAAGAATGAAAGGAATTTTGGATTTCAGGAAGGTCAAGTTTCATTTCTTGGCTTCTAGACAACTTTATCATCCGCATGTATAATAATTATATGAATATTTTACACTGCTTTTTGGTATCAGATTCTCATTCAACCAGTTGATAATCCAATGATAAATTGTACCGATCTTTGTGGATCTAATTTATTCCTGACACATCAGAAAAATTCGTTATAAAGATCATTCATTCGTACTCAATTATATCTTTTGCAGAAGGTCCTTGAGTTCTTTTTCTAAAGATAACATTTTATTTTAAAAGTTAAGCCGGCAAACATTTTTCTTCTTACAAGTTTACTATTGTTAGAAGTGGGTCTGCAAAAATGCTCATTGTACGTACGTGAAAATTCGGAATTTCAGTTTGCCCCTTGCCCATTGTTTCACTAAAGTAATTGTTGAGGTAATGACTCACGCTTCCCGTGAATAAGCCAGACTCGACCCGGTTGATGCGTTAGATCCATATCTCATCAGAACAAGTAAAATAAGATGAGTAGGAGTTTTATTGCTCCTGTTTGCGAATATTTACTTGTGAAATCTTTGGCCAATTTTTACTTCAATAAGCTGTATTGAATAAATATATAAATTGAGTGATCGAGGGCAACTTTCTCATTTCGACCACACAAATATTTTTTTAAATAAGAGTATGGTAGTTAAATGATTATGTTTAAATGCAAATAAACAATCTGTTTTAAACCCTCACTCCTCATGAATTATGCATTAACAACATTTTTTATGACATGAAATCAGGTTTCCCGGAAGGACCAAACTACCATTAAATTATGCAAATGGAAAACCCAACTTATTGAATCTGTTAGATTTACGTTTTGAATCATAAAATTCTTATTTTCCGGTCGTATATTTTTGATTTCACGCGAAATGTTTTTCCCACGATTTCACAAGTCGTAAATTTATGGAGCTACAATGAATAAAACTGCTTCATAAAAATGACTAGTCTTAAATCAGAAAAGCAATTTCTGGTGACATGAAAATTACTTTCCTTTCCTGCGTATTTACCGGGATCGTGTCAATGGTACATCTCCAACTGCTTCTGTGACAGAATTTTCACATGTTCAATATGTCAATAGAATGTACGCTTCACAAATATAAAGCAATCATGCAAATGGTTTTAGCAGTCAGTCGACATAAAAAATCAAGAATCTCTCACAATCATTGTTGAGCAGAGTACAATGCTACATTAGGTTTTGCGAGTAGTGACACTCATACGTCACAAATTACGGTAAGTGGCAGTGATATGGAACTTGAAAAGCCGTGAGATCGATTCTGTCTGGTTTTGAAGATGTGAAAGGAGCACCCATATTTTTCACAAATAAAATTGCTAGTATACTTTTTTTAAACGTGCGTTGCCACGAATTACATGATTACGGCAACTACAATGACAAATTGCTTGAGGTTTCGGTCCTGATGTTCGATGGCGATATGTAATTTGGGTGACACATTTTGTCCCCAGCAGTGTTTTTGTCCGTTTAACAATTCACGCAGAGATCGACTTCGTTTATGATGAACAATGAAATATTATCATAAAATACGTTGGGAAGTAGGAGTGTTTTGTGTTCTGAAAAAAAATCAACAGTAGCGTTTCACAGATTTTTGTAGTCATAAAAATATGTAGAATAATTGTTTTGATCCAAAAAAACATCCCTATGGCTCTTTAGTACTTTTTTGTTTCTAATTTTTTAGGAGATCTAAAGTAACAATGAATTGCGAAGAATCCAAAACAGCACTCAACAGCGAATGTTTCTGACCTTTCTAAAAAACAGATGTCCTGACACATTTAGTTTTACGCGTACATCTGTTCTAAGAGAGAATATCACCTTTTTTCGGACATTTCGACCCTCCTATTTGCAACGCTAATTCGCACCCTCGATTAATTTTTTTATTTATGATTTAGAAATCTGTAGCAATAACGATACTCTTTAAGGAGGGTTTGTAGTAAAAAACTAACAGTAAGTTAATCAATTTGGGAAAGCAGCTTTCTATATATGTAAATATGTTATGTACACGCAAAAATGGCATCCATCTTTATTGCTTTCTTTGGCAATTCATCTCCCGAAAAGTCCAAAAAATAAATCTTGCATGGTTTCTGGCTGATTCTATCGAACCAAGACAAAAAAGACGAGGCGCATTTCATCATTTCGTCTTGGTTTAAATGCGAGTGGAACGGAACAGTCGTTACAGTGTCATGCGAACAACACAGCTAACTTTAAAGCGAAGATTTACAACCGCTCAATTTCATCATCTTATCAACAATAAAGCCTAACTGTTTATCTTTAAAACGTCATTTACATCATGTAACACCAGAGACCAGAGTGACTGTACATTTTTTGCAAGCTAATAAAATAAGTGAGTACGTGGTTAATTTGCGTTTCTTATGTTTTGACTTTTATAGGTTGTCGTTACAAGACTCAGTTCTACCATAACGGAGAGGAAGTGTCAACCAGCGAGCCGTGCTTGGCATGTCAGTGTAAAGGGACAGTAGTTGTATGCAAACTACGGATATGTCCTGAAATACCAGTACCTCCTCCACCCGGATGCATTGTGGTTCAAAGAGCTAAATCATGCTGCGCTCAGCTAATCTGCCATGGCGATGGTTAGTATTGTCGTTTAGTATAATGCGTTTTCTTATATCTTCCTTATGTAACAGCTTCAAGTTTGTTTGTTTTCAATATGTATGATCAACTGCACAGAAGCTGTGCACAAAAAAAGTGAACAATTTTCCCTGCCAGCATAACACACGATTTGTGTATGCTAAACATTCTTTTAGAAAATAAAAATGGCGAGGAAATGATTTAGAGAGGGAGTGAGAGTTCCTTTGGTAGGATTGTATAATATACTCATCATTTGTCGGCGGATGTTTGGAACGCATTCACCGTTCTTGAACGCCAGTGCACGCAAGCACAACATTATCAAAGATTTTAAATGAGACTTTGTAACAAGAGAGCTGAAAATGCTCTCAACAGGGTTAAATTCATTTCTCGGAAGTTTTTCATACCAAGTGTAAAAATGATGCTTGAAACCCTTAATTTTGAAAGAATTAAAACACATATTTAGCTGAATGAAAAAACATGGTGCGTTCAAGTGTGTGTAATGAGGGCGGTGAAATGCATGCCTTCTTGAGCATTTTTTTATGTGGTAGATTTTGTGTGTAAATAAATAATGATGTGAAAAAATACACATTACGTAACAAAAATGTTGAATACAAGTTGAAAACATCAAACTCCAAATTGCAGAAAGAAAAGTACATAACTATTTTTTGCTCTTTGCACACATCTACTTGATCTTCGAATTAAAAAGGATTTATTGTTTTACCATTCTCTTCCTTTTCGGTTTGGTTCTCCCCCGTTTAATCACTACTTTCAGTCCAATCGAAAGCGGTGCATTTAACCTGTTCTGGTTACTGTAGCACGTATCCTTTCAAAATCTTGTGTTGAAGTAGGTAAAACTTAGTGATGAAAAACACAACCGAATGGAAATAACGTTTATTTTCGTAGATTCTTACAAGGAATTTTTTGCTTTACTTTTCAAGCACCGCTGCGTCCTATTTCTCTTTCTATTTTTTCACAGAATCGGTAACGAACAAGAATTCATGGCAATGTTTCTCAATTTATTTTGCAGAGCCCAACAAGAAGATCTCGAGAGAGCAGAGATTCCCTGCAAATATGACAATTGATACCTCCTCCAATGAAACAAAGGACGCAGGTAAATAGCCAGTTACAGATAATTTACGACTTCCATCTGCATTTATTTTAGTGAACAAATTCTGTGCATGTCAAATGAAAACTTGCATCTTTTAATTTACTGGGAGATTCCATAAATTTTTAAGTGGGCCAGGATCTATCGTGTCCGCCATTGATATTCTGCATAAGTGATTGAATTTGGCGTAACAATAATCTTATATTTTAATAATTCATCCAGAAAAGAGTTTGCACTCTTTGCGGCTTTTTTAAATTCTATTTCATTAGCACTTTTCGGCTGTCGGAGAAGAATTATTAATTGCAACGCAACGACGATGACCGACAGCGCCGACAGCGTAACGATTTATCATCTACATAATTTATGCTTTGCATAAGTCCCGTGAAAGACAAAGCTAAAATGATAGTGTACGTGCCCATTATTATTTTGCCATTATTTACTACTAAGCTAATCATAGAATAAAACTCTTGTAAAGGTTCACAGATATGTTGTGCGACTTTACAAGACAATTAGCGAAAATTGGAAAAATAGTAGAAGTAAACAGATCTTGTTTTTATATGTCTTAAACGCCATTCTAGTCAAACGCACAAACCTATCGACGTCTCTTGATTTTGGTTCATTGTTGATTTTTTTATGCAAATTTTTTGGAGACCGGAAAACTTAAAATGCAGGCTTGTTTGTAGTTTAGGTCATTACCATTTGGCCGTTCGAGCTCATCTTCAAACTTAACCTGCCCATGCATATTTTGTATTTTACTTGCACAAAAACGACAAAATCCGTCTGAAATCCTTTCTGGGGAAAGTAACTGAAACTGAATACGAACGTCATGATGATGCACCAATGAGAATATTTGTAGAGCTCACACGAGCTATGAAGTTTGAACAAACTCATTGCTCATCGTTAAAGATTTTCTAAAACTATTTTGCCTGGACAGGGATATGGGACTATACGATTACGAACAAAACTAAAATTAACTATTGAAAAATCGTAATTTCCAAAAACAGCAATGAAAGTAAAGCAACATTTGCTGGACAAGGGTATGTGTATGCGACAAGCCTGAGAGAGTCAATGAAACAAACAGTGGTAAATGCAGCTAATCTCCATATTGAAGCATTCTCTTCGTGATGATGAGGCGATCATTCTACGGTATATAAAGACGAAATCTTATTTTATACTAAAAGCTAATAATATTTTCGGGCTATATAAAAAACCAGTTAAACCCTTTGAAAGCAACAATGAAGTAAAGATTATGATTTGGCTAAAATGGCCCTAGTCCAGGTCCTGTTTCTCTAATATGGCAAATTGAATAGCAACAATAATGTTAATGTCCCTACTTAAGAATAATAATAAATTGCATCCCTCCTCACTACACCGCAGCCACAAACAGCTTTATTATAGTGTTCATGCAAGTGTGGAGAAAAGGTTTTCATTTATTCCACAGGTTGATGGATGTATGAGGTTTTCAATTATCTTCATTTTGTTTACAACCGTGAAATGTCATATATTTTCCAATTGTGCTTTGAGAAAGGCCATTTTTATTGTTTCACATGGACGTTATGTCGCTTCACTACTTCCTATAAAAGGTAAGGAAGGAGTCGATAGAACAAAATGTTGTAAAACCTCCTCCTTCTCCTGATGTATAAATATGCGAAAAGCGGAAGACGCCATAGATTACAAAAAGACCAATACGGCTGCATTTGCATTTGCAAATATTCGAATATTTGCAAAGACTTTCCTTACGTAAGACAGACGGGACGATACTAAAAAGCTAGGCAATGTCTTTACTGATGTACGGAGATGATGAGATGGCACGCATTATTACGATGAACAAAAGTCCTGCTGTTACAGCCGTTTTATATATTTTTTTCTTACGTCGCCTAACAAAGCAGTCATCTATACCGTGTGCACGTATTATTAATATTACTCGGTGTTATTTACACCGTCTTTAAGTGTCAGTGACGTCGCCATCGCTAATGTACTTGCTCCTTCTCCTGTTGTGTACTAAACAAACTAATGTTTCGTGAGGTTCACTAGCATGCAAATTTCAGCACACTGTCAATATCATACGGTTTTATCACGGGTGTCAACAAAAACCGGGACCCTCTGATAAATTCCTGTAGCTACATACGTATCTTTATCTTACTTTGACCGTGAAGCAAGAGGAGGATGGTGCAAAAGGGGCAACTATCTGTAAAAGCGTTTAGTTTTGCCAATTGTCAAATAGAAAAAAACTAGAGCCAATCTCTGGCGCAGTGTTTTAAGGCTTTTAAGCTTAACACAGCTTCAATGGGAGTAGTGAGGATAAAAGTTGCCGTGTGAGTGACTTGATAATTTCAATGCCTTTGACAATGGTGATGATGCAAGAAAAATGTAGAGAAGAAAACATATCGATGTTTTTACTAAGTCATCCTCAGTCTTATGACGTTCTAAAAGATGCGTTTAGTTTTTCAACGAATTCATGGCTGGTGCCGACTATGTGGCAAAGTGATTAAAAATTACACAACTCCCTATCTATCCGCCTTTTCTCCTCTTTTCGCTCAACACGAGAGCCTTGCAACACTAATTCAGTTACTGTTTAGTTCAGGTGATATTTTCAGTTCAATCGTAAAAAAGCGCACATAAAAACCGAAAAGTCTGCAACCCTTTTTGCAGCTGAAAAGGCGAGTGGGCATTTTTACGAATTTTTTTTTACTCAGCCCTTGGAGTTAGTCGAATTGTATGCAAAAAATAAATACTGCTCACTTCACAACTAAAAATGCGATTTCACAAATTGATGGAATCTCTAACTCTCTGGCGCCAGTCGAAGGTTTACCTCGGAATAAATTACCCATAACAACTTACACAGGCATGACAATTCCTTCGGGCCTGCATATTTCTTGCGGTTCGGAGCTTCATTTCTCTCAACTGTGATCATGTCCATTATTTACTGCCTAACCCTTTCTACCATTCACTCTAGAATCTTTGATGAGCCTTTTTAAAACAGAGATCATCCGTATCCTAAAATTCAAATCATAGACATAAAAAAGCATTTAGTTTACACCTTTTTGCCTCGACATGTGAAATCAGTTTATACTTTTCACTTTACCACAGACACAACCAACAACCACGACCGCAAACACGAGCAAAATTTAATGGGCAAGTGTAAACAAACCCCCTAAAATGACTTTCCTCCTTCCAGTGCTTTTAATGACATGCACCATGTTTAAATTAAGATTACGACCGTAAAGTGTAGTATGCGAAAAAAGGTAATGTTACTCCACATTTTACATATTGAAAATTCACACCTTCGATCGCTAGTTCCTTATTAACATTTTGAGTCCGCCTTGGCGACAGCTCTAAAAATATTGAGCGTTTTATGACTCAGACGGTGACTATGATCGGTAGGGAGGAAATATTAAATATACGAGAGGTTAACCAACTACAAAATTCTAGTTTGAATCATCTCATGATTTTCGATTCAGATTCGCCCAGCACATTATTATTATTACCTTACTACACGATTTGCGTTTGGATAAATGCAATTTTCACACATGATTTTTTGTAGGATCCAGAGGAAATATGCGTTATGAGGAAACATGAAGGAAGGAAGTATAAAATAGGTATAATAATGTAATGCTCCATTGCCAAATTCTCATTTGAGGTGCTTTATTTAGTCACGACTTGAATCAATGCGATCATGACAAATTAAAAGAAAAGGGAGGATTTAAACATCCTCTCCACTTTTGTTGAAGCTGAAGCATTTCTGAATCAATTTGTGCATTGATACATCACATATGTATAATGATGAAATGAATCTTTCGACGAATTTTTTTAGAATAATGGGTGGGCATTTCTTTGCAAAGAATCCTGCAAGGTGCAAATAATCATAGCTTATTAATGGTATCGGTGATAATAAATGGGTCGGTCAATTGTTAGCAGCGCAAGGGATTAAAACTTTAAGCAGCATATTAATAAATATGATATACAGGTATAAAAGTATTTATGATATATGAAAAATAGATAAAATTGTAATTTACATAAATCTACGTCGGCAAAACTGAAAGCCAGCCAAAGAAATCAGTCACTTATCCGAAAAATATGCAGAATACACGCAATTGTTTGTGTGTCTCGTACCGACTTTGATTTTTATTATTAAAGTGAAAAGAATTGCACCTTGTGGTTAGTTAGGCTATCATTCAATTTGTAGCACCCCAGTAAATCGGGAAAAATTTCAGAAACAGAGGAGTACCGCCTTTCCCTTGATTGAAATTCAAAAAACTTTTTGTCTTCCTACGCAATCTATGTCAAATTAAAAATCAGTTTCTTTCCTCATGACAAGGTTAATTGAAGGAAAATGCAAAATATTATATGACTCAAGATTTCTTCACAGAGGATGCGATAAACTCAAAACGAAACGCTATGAAACAGACAAGAATATACTTTCTTCTTATTAAGTAGCCGATTCCTTTTAAATTCTATATTGAAATCGTCAACATCCCTGCTACTTTAATACACTTGTTGATCTAGTGCTGCATATTAAAGAAACTCATGAAATCGTCCTAAATAAGATGGCTTTGTTGTATAATTGCCAAAATTGGACTTCCCTTGATTTTGCGTTGTCTTGCTTTCAATAGAATAGGGCAACCAACTTGACAAGGAAAACGATTCTCCTCAGGAGTTGCATTAGTTGTGTTTTTGTTCGTGACTGTCATAGTCCCGACCTATTGTGGCGCCACAACTCTAAACTAAAACCATCGTGATGCACTTACATAATACAATACATCATAAAATAATAATAATAATAATAATAATATGATATTGTCATGCATTATTCATAAAAAATCCCATTGCTTCTTTCTTCAACATAATATATGCATTCTGCAATGAAATGGGTTTTCATCATATTTATGCATTATATTAATCCCTTGTTTGTGTGTGTCTCTTGACTTTTTCCTTCGGTGATGATCACGACAGGATACTGTGTACTGGACGGTACGGTTTATGCAGAAGGTAAGATGATGTTCATTTATTTTCGCAATTTTGTATTTTCCTTCCTAAAATTAGTATTTTCTTCCATCACATTTTTATCGTTAGTGTTGGAAATGTCAATTTCGTCGATTGTCAACAAACATGTTAAATTTTTAGAGCCTGGTATAGACCCTTACCCTTCACTCCACTCTTTAAAGAAAGCAAATCCACTCACTCTTTACTCCTTCAGTTTCCCTTTACTATAACTCGATGAAAATATATTACCAGTATAAAAATCCCAACGCCCACGACTGTGGTTGGGGAATCTCATAATTTGAAATTTTATAAACAGGATCAGCAATGCGGTCATCGACTTTATGCCAATATTGTTTCTGCATCCGCGGTGAGATGAAATGCTCCAGCCCTCAGTGTGTCATCCCATTGAACGGCTGTAAGCCAAGGTTTAGATCGTACGCTTGTTGCCCAACAAACTATGACTGTGGTACGTAAACCCAAAGAAACAAAAGATGTGCTTTTAGTATAACGTATTATTAGATAATTTATTATGCAATGTGCCGGTCATCATCTTTATCGTAAACGTCATCGCCATAAAATATAGAAAGCACCGCAATGCTGACATTTCACAGCGTATATTTGAGGAAGTATTCAAACAATATTTACGCAAAAGACAGTATGATTTACGCATCCAAATAGATGATAATTTACATAACCAAGTCCATATTAATAATACAATTCGCACAAATTTACTGTTGCTTTGAAAGATGATGGTTGAGGTGATATGGTAATGTGACGTCCACGTAATATCACATTGTTGCACATGTAATGAAATGTTAGTGAACAAACCGACTTTGTAATAATGAATATGAGCTCTAGTCGATGATGACTCTTGGTTCGTGAACGAAAATCATAAATTGTTATATTTTTGATGAAATCACAGGCCAATCTAATGAGACGGCCGTTTTGAAAACGATGCCGAGTTCGACTCAAGTCCCGCAATTTTTGAAGGGATGCCTTGTCAATGGACAGTTTGTGCCCGAAGGTGAGCCTGTACTTCCTGTGCAATTAGCTGGATATGGAAATGCGACAGCGACCAGCGCTAGTCTCTGCCAGACCTGCTTTTGCATGGGTGGGATGGTGCATTGCCGACCGTTGCAGTGTGATCAACCCATCGATGGCTGCGTGCCCATCAAAGAAGATGGTCATTGTTGTCCGGATAGATATGATTGTTCAAAACCACAACAACAATCACTCCCCACAACAACTGAAACAACACAACCGTCAAGCTTTTCAACCTTGTTGCCATCCTCGACAATGCAGTACATCATCAACACGACAACTCGTGCAGGCACCAGCACCGAGTCACCCGAAGACGAAATCATCCGTGGAACAATGGAGGAGTTAGGATCTGGTGCGACAACGATTGCCTCTTATCAAGACTCTGACTCTGATTCATCAACCACAAGCGCTAATGATGACTCGTTTGAAAGAATTGCATCTATGGTAATTGGAATGCCTTTATTTCATAAATACAATAAAACAATAGAAACTTCAAAGACAGCAGAAATGTAACAATCAACGAGTTCAATCGAACAGAGACTCTGCTTCGCTTTTACATATATGCATTTCATACGCTATGACTTTTTCAGATGACCAGCTCATCTGAAGAGAAAAGCTCAACCCTTCCTACCGTTCCGCAAGCGCGTGTCTCTGCAACAACACTTGGAGGCTTCAAGAACCGTTCTGATCTAGGAAGTCGTGAGGAGCGTAGGAGTAAAGACGGTGATGAACTTGCACGCAAACATTCCATGGAGGATGACGAAAGAGATGAACTCGCCTTCCACACTTTCGACTCTACTATCTCTAACGCTATTGAAGAATTAGCGGCCACAACTTTATTTGAGGGTTAGTAGGATTTTTAGATGCATATCTTTAACTCTTCAATCACACGCTAATCACATATTTTGGAGCATATTTTTACATTCAATCATTTTTATTTCCACATGTAGATCCTATTCAGGATTCGACAAATGACCCCGACATAAACACTGACCTGAGTTTTGAAATGGACACTACAGAGGTCAACAGAATGGGTTTCGCACAAACTGCGACAAGCAATAATGAAATTTCTGAATCTGATCAGGTAGAAACGACTCTTCCATATCAAGGTGAAATTGTAGATGACGAGGCAGAGATCTCCAACGTGCCGACTCCCTCAGCCGAATCGTTTTTAGAGATATCCTCTTCGTCAATTTCCCCCTCCTCTGACATTCCTTCAGCTTCATCCGAATCTACTTCTTCCGAAATGCCATCCACTTCTACGTCTTTAGCATCTTCAACGTCTTCGTCTAGCACAACAACCGATTTACCTGTTAACTCACAATCCTCTTCCTCCTCCACGGAGGCAAGTCTCGAATTCATTCCATTTGTAGAGGATGATGTACTCCAACCTGTCGTCAATCAATCGTTAGAGAATAATAAAACCACTGACAAAGAGCCTTTGCCTCAACTGCCTGAAATCATCTTTGATGAATCATCAGAGGATGATGTCACATTGCCCCAAGACGGTAATCTTTCACTTCTTAAGCCTTTGCATTTGAAGTTCATTAATGGCACTGAAGAAACCTACCTGGAACACGGATCGACAGATGCAGATGGTAATTTGGGTGTAGCTCTTCCTATCCTCGTGGAAGATGACTTCTTAGATGTTCCAGAGCCACCACGTTATAATGATAGCGAATTTGGAGTTTCGTCCAGCCTCTACAACAATGGTTATTATCCAAACGGGGATATCATCATAGATGATGGTCCTGCCGAGGATTTGATCGTTTCTCAAGGAGAATTGAACAATCCAGATAAGTTGGACACAACCAAAGACAATGTAGCAGTTGACGACGAATTCGAAGAATTGTACAGTGTTGATTTGAAACCTGTAGAAATCAAAGAAGCAAGCGCTGCCATTCCTTCGACAACTGAGAGCACTCCTCTTACTTCATCGACAGTGACAACGACCAGGCGATCTGAACAGCCATTAAAAGCTATCAGTTCTAATGACAAATTCATTCCATCCTTCTCTCCAGCAACCGTTCCAACAGCCTCTGACTCATTTGGTAGTCCATCCAGAACATACACGAAATTTAGTATTCAAGACGCTCCACATTATCGACATGATCTAAATACTCCAAGCTCCCAGGTAAGCGTATTGCCTTACGTAGTAAAAACGAGCCCTCCTGGTGTCTACCATCATCGTTACTACAATGAGCCAGAAGAAATTCCTCCGTCCCGGGTGCAAACGCCTTACAATTATTACAGCACCTCTAGTAGAAATAACAATAAGCAGGTCTTAAACACAAAACACCGGGGTCAAGGAGGAAGCGCTGTGCGTCCTTTGTACAAGAACAATCAATTCTTCTACGAGGACTCTTCAGCAGCACTGGACAGCTACGAAGATTACGAGTCTTACCTACAAACCACTTCAAACGGCATCTCAACTCCTTCCAGCGCTACAGTAAAAAAGACTACTCCACGAGGCGGTCCGAGTACTCGTTCTCCCATTCAGTTCCTTGGGGAACGACTGAAACTTCCAAGTTACAATCAGCAAAGAGCCACTACAACACCAAAGTACAAATACGCCCACTTCAATAACAAGGCAACAAATACACAAAGATCCTCAACCGAACGCACTACAACTTCCAGTGACTTCAAAACTTTTCCGTTCAGTCTTCCCAGAAGCCAGGATAATTTGTACAACTTAGGAATTAAGCTCAGTGGCTGCAATGTCGTGGGTAAAATGTACAGCGTGGGTGAGGTCATAGAAGAGTTGTCCAGTAACTGCTTGCGCTGTATGTGCAGTGATATTGGAGTTCACTGCGCAGAATTAAAATGCTAAGCTCCTTTCTAAATTTAATTCAAATAATTCAATATTACCATACAATTATAAATTTCTTTATTAAAATATTGCGAAAATTCTCTCTGCCAGTTTCATTGTGTCCATACTTATGCAATTGTCTACATCGCTAGCAAGATAATTTTATACGGATAATATGCGTATTATAGTACTATTTGTGATTGATAGACTTCTTCCAATGATCTGTAAAATACTATGTTCACCGTTTGCAATTTACATACAACAAAGCACAACTGTAAAGTTTTCTCATGTAAAGATGGAGGGGTATATTTTGCAAACTGTTTGGGGACTGGGAAATTACAGGAATGGGATTCCTATTTGCAACCTTTATAATATGGGGGTATTTTATTATTTTTCTTTTATTTTAAGGAAAAAACCAGCGAAGGAGGCACATGGAAAAATCACAGTAGATCAATTTATTTTAGATTTGCATGTAGCTATGTGTTATTTGTTAAATAAAATCGTAATATAGATATAGAGAGGCATGACAAAGATTTGTGAAAGAAAGTCAGCCGTTGTTACATTTTCGTTGTTTTGTGCGATCTATCGTTGTTACAACTGCTTAACTGCTCTATAGTTACCGTTTCAAAATTAATCAGTCGCGTAATAGGCTGATTTTGTTTCTGTTTTTGTTGTAGTTAATTTCGTTTTTCGTCGATGCGTATTCTGTTATTTTAATGTAGTTCGATTTAATTTAATCGTATAATCACAATACAATAAATCTTGTTAGCAAGTGTCATATTTTTAAAGTTCCTTGAATAAAGAATAAATATACTGTGTAGTAAAATCAATGTGATTGCACACTCATTGCCATCTACCATCCGATAGCGACCACGTGGACAGGCTCATTTAAAATTTTTGTTTGAAATATTTCAAGTTTTGAGCACGCTGCTTTAATCTCGAAGATGTGTCACGCCCAACGTGCGTGTATGTAACACCATTTTCATTCATAAAACTAAACATACAACCACTGGATCATGCATTTAAAAATTAGTTGCGAAAGAAATTGTTGAAATCTGAATTAATAAATATTTTACTAAAATCTGACTAAAATAAAATAGATCAAATTTTGATTTATTCGGAGATTTATTTATTTGGCTTTACGTAAACGTTAACAGAAAATATTGTTTTTAACAGACTTGTTTTATGAATAAAAATCAAGGCGGTGAGAATTGTTGACTAAATGTACCTACTTTACTTATTACAACGTTGAATAAAGCTACTTTCAACTAAATATTCAATCATTCCTTTTCCGTTTCTGTTTGATCCAGTCTTTCTTTCGCACGATACACTTTTGATTGAATATAAAACGAACCGCCCTTAGTCTTATCATTAACATTAAACAAATGGTCGTATTGCTTTTGAATTTCTTCGGGAGTTGATTCAGGAGACACATTCAAAATCTGACGAGCTTCCTCAAGAGACATTCCTAATCGCATATTCTCCGCCGCCGTTTTTGCATCGCCACCTCCACTGCCTGGGGTACTTCTACGGGCCTGAGCCGCTGCTTGACTGGCCTAAATTATCACAATTTTATTTTGCACTTTTAACTAAAGACTTACAATGTTCCACATTTGAAAAGGTTTAAGTTTAACTAGAAAATTATATTAATTACCTGGTATTCTTGCCGAAGGGCCTTTGCGAACGCTCTTCCCACAGCTTGGGACCCCAGCACAATTATTTGAATCAGGTACTTCGCCATCGTCCAAGCACCTCCCTATCCTTCCAAATCCGGTTTCCTTGAATGATTCAGTAACAATACCCTATTTATGCAAATTAACAATTTAAGCAATCAGCAGTTCAATAACTGCAGAGCTACTCTTACCACGCTTCTCAAAGTCAGATGATGTCTTTCAACTGGAAGTTGCGTTTGCGTTGCAATGTTGCATGTTGTTTGAGCCTCTAGTTCTTACCGCGAACAGTTTTAAGTGCAACGAGAGATGAGCAAAACTACTATGACTCACCGGTAGCATGCTCAGGTTATACAATTGGTGTATTACAGACCTTCTATATGTAAATTGTAAATACATTTAAAATTCAAATAGAGTTAAGTGAACTCAGATAGTGAATAATATAATATAATTAACCACGAGTGTCGTACCATAAAATAAACTGCTCATTACAGGTTTAATATAATGTGGTGTACACTTCATTTCTGTGTATATATTTAAATATTGGGTATTTTGGGAGCATTTTAATCAACCGGAAAAATTATACAATCATGTCGAGTCGAACGGTTTCATTTTCATTGTTGGAAAAGGTGCACTAACACTTAAACCGGTGACCTTCGATTGTTGACATATTGGTCCTATTTGAGAAAGCTATTTGTTTACCGTAATTTTTTATTTCCAATTTTTGGCACACAAATCACTTTAAAGTATTCCAAAAAAGAATTAGCTAAACGTTTTACCGCTCACACTTTTATTGTCTTTAATTTTATTGCACTATTTTATCGTTGGCATTCGAAATTCGGATTCCGAACCTTACAAAAAATGCAGAGGCCTTTGGTCTTATGTCTTATGATTCCCCACCGATACTACATCCGTGCCAGACAGCACTTGTTATGGAAAACAACCTCTGAGGCCTGGTATATTGGTATCATCAAGCTTTTTCCGAGTAATACATATAGAGGAATACTATAAAAAGACATTGAACAATGTGTAGAAGCTGGAGCAGATGACATTTTTCGGAGTGTTGTCTTACTTAAAATAAAATTGTAATTACCATTTTATAGAACAATTTCTCAGTAAATTTGCTATTGTGGTAGCTCACATAGCGTATGTAGCGAGGAATTTTTTATTTATCACTGCAATAAAGTTTATTCGACGTAAAATTAAACAAGAAAATGTACGTTTTTGTTATGTAACTAATTTGTGGCTAGAGTAGAGCACAAGAATCACGGAGATTTTCTGCAACAACGATCGATCTAAAAATTCAATTAAGAGTTGAACCAGACGTTTTTAACGCAAGCTTTTAAATTGTGCATGTTTGCGTAAAATCAATTAAATAAAATAAAAATGTCTTCATTGATGAGCCCCCGTGCGAGAACGTTAAGTGATTCAATGGACTATGACGATGAATTGGCTGAACTCCATGATAGACGCCAATCTTCTTTGGGTACCGATAGGATTGATAGGAGCTTCAGATGCTCCTCTCCCTCCGAAACACGATATGAGCAGAATCTGAATGATACTGATGAAGACACAGAAGATGCCAGTGAGGATGGTGATATTCGCCAAGATGAGCACCAGGAAATTAAGGAGCAGTTAGTAAATAAAATTTTCCCTCCATTAAATAAATTTGACATTTTAAAAAATTCTAACTTTTTATACCAGAGTATACTACGACAAACTGGCACTATTGAAAACAAATTTGGAGGAATTGGAGGCAGGAAATCACATGGAGTTTAACAGACAACTCACTAAGTTGGAAAAAGAATACAAAAACAGGTAGGTAAGCTTATCACTGATGCCACTGATGTTCAAATGGAATCGAGTTTCATTTCATTCCATACTTCCCTACCTTTGTTTTATTTAAAATATCCTTGCTTGTTGCTTGTTAGCAACATGCTGCTGTGATACATTGTCAGAACTAGACCAAGTTGTACTTTGTCTTACAGGACTTTAATCAATGAAGCATACCGTGAACATGAACTGGAATGTATCGAAAGAGATTATGCAAACGAAAGATTGCTGGCTGCCAGAGAATTTGAAGAAAAAAAGATTGAACTCCGTGAAAGCTTGGTTAATGAACTAGAGGAAAAGAAAAAACAGGTAGAAGCTGAGCGATTTTCAATGGAGTTAATGTCCGATTTAACAGAAGTAAAGCCTATGTCTACACGAAAACTTCGCCGTCGTCCTAACGAGCCCATTCCCATACCTGAAAAACGGCGCAAAACACCACAATCGCAAATTACTTTCCTACTTGAGGATAAAGAAATTGATGAAGACTTGAAGTCTATTGCCAAAGGTAGTTTCAAGGATTCCATATTCCAGAAATCAAAGGGTAAAAATACAGGTAATCCGCTTTATTCTATTATAAAAGTTGTCCTAACAATAGAAGTTGATCGGTTATTGGCTCGCTATTGATTAAGGGACTAATGCTTTCAGGTGACGACACACTCGTTGCTCCGCCTACCCCTCTGCAAATGGATGCGAGAATTGAAGATGGAAAACTGTTTTATGAAAAGCGGTGGTACGTAGCTTCAAATATGTTTAACTGTATAATAAACTTTATTATTATAATACTAACTAACAATAAATGATTGTCAGGTTTCACCGAGGACAGCCCGTATTCGTCGAAGGGAAGGATATTCTAAGAACTAGTGGTATTATTAGCGGGATCAGCCAAGATTTGGTAAATACATTTATATTAAATTTAAATACGCCATACAACATTGTCTTCATTTCCCGTTTCTGTTAATTTTTTAGGTATGGGTCAGGAAGCTTAATGAGCAGGCCAAAATAAAAGTAACAGTCTCCGCTCTACAGAAAGGAAAGATGGTGATAAAACGTCGCGCTTAATTACAAAACTTGATGAAATGTTTTTAATTTGATACAATCCGACAACACCTGGAGTTTTTGATTCTCACATAATTGTACAGTATTTTTTACCAAACTTCAGTTTTTATTTATGACGAATGTCTTAGTGATAAAAGTGTTTCCTTCGATTGCCAGTTTCTAAGGCAAAACTTAATGAAGGCAATCAATTCTTTTACGATTTAAATACGACTACCCTAAATTTCGCTTTTGAGGACCACATTACGCTTTGTAAACTTGAAACGGAAATTGAGTAAACTAAGTTTTTTTAGAAATTAGTAAATAACACACGTATTACATGTGTGGATATAAAGTTAACTGTTAACTTGGTGAGTTATTCTGTTGATTTATGAAAACCATACAGAGTAGGGAAATAGCAGCAGTTTCCACTCCACAGAGCATGAGAATTGTATATAAATACAAAATGTGTTATTAATTAACATTGTTTTTATTGTTAATAAAATTCTCCTTACTAAAATAATTTTATATGATTTTATTTATTTATTTTCATTTTTAATGTCAATTGCAAATATGGACAGGGTACTTCAATCAGGTAACCAAAATGTTAATTGTACAAATCATAAGTTGCTTCACACTTTTCTTTAGTACTTTCTCAAGTAAGAAAAACTACGAGATACAAAAGTAAAACGCCATATGTCATACAATAAAGTTGCCAACGCAACGTTAATTTATAGTACCAGATTCTACTTAACTCATCGTAAAAACTGTTCAGTTTAAGCCATACACAAGAAGTACTACAAAGTTCACTTTTTTGTTTGTCATGTTCCTTTCAAGTTTGCCATTACCCGTAATGGAGAAAGTGCTAGAAAACTAATAATTTTAAGATGATCACACATGTGTTTCTCCACTCCCACTTTCTTTCCATATTGCATGTCATCGGTATAGGCAACGTAGATATTGGAGCTGGAGCAGGAAGAGTCACTTAGCAAAACATAACAAACGATCCACTTTCTTTGTTTTTCTCTTCATTTTCACTACTAAATGTTGCAATGGATAATGCCAGGAAGGCGTAAGGGTCATTATTTCTACATGCAATAATTTTCTGTTGCTTGAAAAATAGGATTTTTCTTTGTGCCTCGAAAAAAGATATAATATACATATACGATAAGAGGTTATGAAATTGTGTTCACGCTATTATCAATATTTCACTTCTAAATTACTCCTCTGCCTCTTTGTTTGTAATTGATCATTATGAAACAATTTAGTACTAAACGTTTAAACTGGTATGGGAAAATTAATTTACTTTGCTTGTATGCAAAACATAGTTTTAATTTAATTTTTTCTACGTTTTATCATCCGCTGTCCTTTAATATGTAGCTAACGGTATTATTATATTTGCTCTAGTTTCGTAAAGTGCTTGTAGACCGGTCCCAATTTAATGGAACTTGAATAGAACACTTGTGTAGACGGCTGAATTAAAACGCAAAAATCCGACAACCCGAAGTATTATTCAATTAATTCCTAACTTACAAAATATCGAGTGAACCAGCCTTTACTGAGTAATTCGAAAGAATTTTCTTGAATAAACAAAAACGTAGACTTTTCCTTGAACAAAATTGTATTGATTATTTGGAAAAATTGCTCCGTGTTCACCTTCACGATTGAGAAATCATTCATTTAATAATACCTGAATTAATTATTTACAAAAACTTCATATTACTATTACAATGCGTCAATTGCATGTTCGGCAAGAATCAATGGGTTGGAATGCGTATAATGCGAATGTCTGCATGTGCATGAATAAAAATGGTGTTTGAGGAATAGACACCGAAGTTCATGTTCACCTGTCTCTTTCTCTTTTCATTAACTTATCATTACTACAGATAGATAATAGTAATTTACTGCGTTAAGGCATGCATCAAAAGTTTACAGAATAGTCTTCTCTATCTTGGATAGAAATTAATGATTTTGGCCTTGTGGCCGACCCACTAACAATAGATTTGCTAACACCCCTCATCATTTTCTCATTATCAGCAAGCAAGTGTATCGCGACGTAGAGTTTGTTTCTCGAGAGAGTCATAAGCCTTTATTCATGGTGCAGAGCCGACGAGTTAAAGAGAAGTACTTACGTTAAAGGTTGGTGATGAAATCGTATTATGTTTATCCAGATAATAAATCTACATATAACATAATCCCACATACTTCGCTCAACTGACCATTTCCCCAGCAGTTGATTATCGTTATTACATCTTTGTACCGGGTACTATATAAGAAGCATGTTTGTTGTACAGGGATTTTCCGGCTAACAACTTCGGCAACTGCGGATTCCTTTTTTGTCGAATCCTTATGTGTGCATTACAAACTGCAAACTAAACTAGGTAAGCGTTAGCAAGCGATTATTCCATGCAAAGAATAGCTGGACAAACTAAGAAAGTACATAAACAACAACATAACTGTACACGTATTAGTTTCCTTGAATGGAAGTTTTTTCTCCCAAGCAATAATACCGCACTGCACAGCCTTGTTTTACCTTGTGGAGAGATCTGCATGAATAAGTGATGAATAACACAGGTGCAGTAAGCAACGGTTCACCCAAGTTTTTTCAATGTGTACGCTCATTTTCCCTTAATATTACATTATTATATTACGTTTAGAATAGTCTAACATTTTTAGCAATAATATGTATTAAAGGATGTGGATTCGTCGTGGAACAAACCGTTACTGTTACTCAAGGTACACTGTACTTATTTGGTCTGCATAAACTCAAACACAATTGCTTTCTCCTCTTCTCCATACGACTTTGAGAAGTGAGCTGGAGAAGGCGAAGTAGTATGTGGTAGGACGATATTTTACAACTTTTCTCTTGGGCACAACACCCGAAAAAGAAAATGGGCAGTTATCTACACTAAGAGACTGTATCATATCAGCTTACGGTTTTCACTTGTTTACAAACGACGACCGGAGTGACCGTAACACAAAACGATAAAAAGAGTTTAGCCCTGTGAGAAAGAATGAATGTTATCGTTTATGTTTTGAAACTTGAAACTGTTGTCGAATCTTTCTCCGTTTACCTCACAAATGATATTTCATAGGCATGTTAAATCGAAAATGTTTTATACACACTAAAGCCAAGAACAGATAAACTTTATGAATCCTTTTCCTGAAATTGTTGTTGTCTAAGTTTTATCTTAGAGCGTTCAATATACAAATAGAAATGATAGCTTGCATACGAACACTATCACACTTTAGGAAGTGTAAAAGTGGGGTAGTGGAAAAAGCACTTTTCGAGTTTTTGCTTTGCCTTTGGGGGAAAGAGGAGGAAAAGATCCTAGCTGATCCTCGTATCATCAATTCTCATTTCCATCAATATCGTTTAAGTAAACCAGCGGAAGAAAATAGGTAAGTTGATATCTACCCAGTAACTCCAAAACATGCTTTTTAGCTGTTCGAAGATGGATGAAACAAATTGTTCCACGATGATGATATCTTCCAACAAATTTCCCATTTGCTACTTTTTATTTCTGCCACAACAACTGTTCCGATTGATAGTGGGAAGCACAGGCATGGAAATTATTTCAGTCTCACTGAAGAGATCAGAGAACACAGAAAAAATCATTTTGGGATGTCAGTCGGAACTCACAAGGTAACTTTTTTCAATCAATCAGACAATTAATTTATTTGGAAAATGAACACAATCATGTCTGCACCACATAAGGTCATCAACATGAAACATAAAATTCAGGGTACGATTATAATGACGCGGTAAAACTTATCTAAATTGCACAATTCTCACCAGAGTTACAAACTTGACTACATGAGTCATGTGATTTAAATCACTTTTATTTGATGAGAATGTTGGTCGTATTTACCAGAAATGAAAAATATTATGAGTCACAGACATTTATGACGCTGAACGAGGCATAACTAACGTTTAAAGATATTATCAGGTACCTCCCTAAAGCCGGTGATATTCCAGCTGCAAATATTATTGATATTTATCACTGTGAGTTTACTACTACAAAAATGTTCACTTCATATAATACGTGTGATGACGTCCAATTCATATTCCAATAATTGTCACAGTTGTCAAAAGATAAAATGCCGAAGATACAATGGCTTTGGAGTGAATTGGAATTAAAATCTGTAATTGTAATAAGCTGTTAGAATGGAGATGTTGTCAAGTACTTTATAAGGCTGATTACTCAATTGGTCAATGAGTCATTGTATAAAGAAACACCAAATTCAAACGTTCTCGCATATCATGCTTTCAATAAGAACATTGTCCGAACAAAAATGACTAACTTGAAAGTATTTTTCCTGAGAAATAATAGTAGTAACTTACATGTTTCAACATATTATGTACCCATTGACACGGTGACATGTAAGACGTTGTACATGCGGAAGATTGATTGCAAGACAGCACTTTTGACATATTTCAACGTTTTCCTACACTTTAGTTGAGTGAAAGAAAGCATGGAAGCAAAGATTATGACCCGGTTGAGATATTTTTTATCTATAAAAACCAGAATGCTTTACTCTGTTTTACGATGCCGCCGGTAGTGATAAGACGAGATGAAAGTACTGACAATTTACAAAAGCAAATGCTAAGAGACACACAAATTGAAGTCTTGAAGCTAAAAATTAGATTGGTGTTAAGCAAGGAGCGATATTTGCAAAGGATTGGATACATTTACCATGCCTGTTTGCAATCTGAAAGACACATTTTTACGATCACATGCTTAAATGAAGACTTGTTTCCTTGCAGATAATCCATTCATTCCACTGATCTACCTATCAGACCTACCACGGTGAACCACGTTACAGCAGAATGGAACAAGAACAAAGATAAGAAACCGCTACCATGAACACTTGAATCCACAATCTACTCTTGTGCAGGTTCAGGTTCAGGTAAAGATGCAGATAAAGTAGAGCCATCAAATTAGCATGATGAAAAAGCACGTGTTCGTCATACTAATTTAAATGTGCTGTTAAAAATTTCATTTTCCTGTCCCATATAATAAATATTGATCTGTCTAAAAAAAATATTTCTTCAAGTAAAAGAGTCTTTTGAGTGATTTTAGTTTCTAACGTTGCTGAGGCTATTTATGAACATCAAAGAGTTTTTAGACTTTTGATAGCTGTAGGCATAATTGAAAATTCTATGTAGTTTTTTATTTGCTAGAATACCTTGACATACAGCACTACTTAGTTAAAAAGTCTTGACAAAAATCACTTCGGATATGTATACGTACGTCGACTGATATTTTATTCGTACAAACAGCCAACTCCTATATCCACTCACTTTAAAGGTCAGACAGAAACATTTTTTGTTTCTCCGTTATCCATCAAGCCATCAAGTAATGCTACTTACGAAATGTTCTATTTTGTTTGTTCGTAACTTTAACTTCACCAATTTGGATTTCCCATGTACTGGTTGGCTGCATTTCGTCGCATGTTGCATAGTTTCTATTCGTCGCAACCAGTTGTACACCAGAGACGTCTGAATTGAATGTTGTTTTCATTTATACGCTTAACTTACTTAGTACTGATGTTAATGCACCTAAAAAGTCCAGAGAGACAGAGTTGTAGTTGTAATGTTGTAAATCATATTTAGTAGTACACATTAAACAATGCGTGCACTCATCAAAACTCTTTTCAACAAGATTGCATGACATGACTTGTGAACAATGTTTAGAGTTTGCCTTTAGTAATTATGTGAATGATGAAAGTAGTTTGTCAAGAGATAAAATAAATACCTATGTACACATAGTAGGCACAATTCGTGCGCCACTGAAATCGAGTTCAATTTGACTTTTATTTCTGCTTACCATTAACAATACCGAAACTACAATGGATAACGAGCAGGTAGCCTTGTGATAAGAAATAATAAAACTGAAGGACGCACTGTTACCGTTTTATGGAAAATGCTGGATATATTCGCATTTACTGCTAACTATCATTATTTATATACGGATAGATTTACCTAAATACAATTATGAAATGAATCATTCTCACAGCACTCTCAATTGTAGTGCCGTGAGAATGGAGCCCTCATAATGTAAAACAGCGTGTAATAAACTCACGCCACACTTTCCAAAACTTCTGGCTGAGTGAGTACATTGCTGTTCTATTATCACGAAATCCATTGTAGAGCCCAGTATGAATTCAATTTGCTTTTTCGCACACGCAATGCAGGTTGTATAGAGAAAGAGAATGATATCCTTCAAAGTAGCACTTTGCGTACAAGATGAGGAATTGAGCTCCGCTGCAAACCATTAAATCAGCGCTGCAAATTCGTCTACCTCTTTGTAGTAACAACTCATTCCTGGTTCACAATAGCGACACTAGTCAAATGACCTTTTAAAAATATTCCATCCGTACAGGCTCCATGGAAATTGACTTGTCTATTACAGTGCTGCGCCTTTAAAGAGCAGCGTATTATATACATATGTTTTCATTGTCAGACCGTTCTTCCGTCCTTCCAACAAATGTTTTCAGAAGCTGCAGTACTAAATTGGTGTTAAAATGTTACACTTTACTAATTATGTTTCATATATGACCACTTGCGTGTATTGACTTTAAAGTCGGCAAAATCAACAACTTTATATTTCAAGACTAATTTTGCAAATCCTTTGCTAATTGTTATGTCACGTCGCGCAGCATAACTTTGAGCATGTACATGGGTTTATTACTTGTCAATCTCTTGACCATGACTTTTATGATGTCTTCACTGCTCCAGCAATTATTTGATAAAGTAGCTTGCTTTGTCTTTGTTCAAGGATGCACGAAAACGAGACTATTTATTTCAATTGAGTAATTTTTACTTTGTAGCTGAAATGGAGACAGGAGCAGACCAAAACTTTTCTTCACTTTTTAGTCAGGCACGTCGGTTGCAAATTGTGTGCAAAATTCAAGGCAGAGAAAGATCATCTGCTCTTTTCAAACCATACAACTCTTTCAGATAAATAACTCAACTAATATTAATTTATTTCCTTCAGCCATCCAATCGTTTGCAGAAACTTTTTACCAAGCACCAATGTTTGTTTTGTGAACCAAAATCTTTGTTTACGTCCAACATAAATATTTCTTTACAAATTAATGGTACCCAGTCATATACCAGACTTCACCGAGGGACCTCAACTTTTTCTACTTTCCTATTTGTTCGCATTCCATTGGGCTATTTACATTTTATAATTTATGAGACACCCACTTTCCTCCTTCCAGTTAGACAAACTGCAAATGACGACTTTTTCCCTCCACCATTATGGAGGAGAGTTATAACATTCATCTTACACCAAACATTTCCGTCTCATAGGACGCAATCTTTCGACGTTTATTCCCTGCTGCTGGATATATGGTGACTGGCTAAGCATTCGAAGCAATTATGAACTTGATCAAATGTATGCAGTCTGTTTTTGTGTGTACACGTCCACCCACCCGCAGCCTACCAAAACTCAGCAAACAAACTGAATACCGATTTGCATTATCTCTTGCTATCACCACCCTTTTATCTCGGGATGATACACACACAACTGACCCCATTAATTAACTAAGAACATAAAAGCTTGCATTTGGGTCAGTGGCAGGTCGAGGTATGAAGTAGCAATTAATTGCGGTCAATACTACGTCACCACATAACACAACACCAGGCTAACAGTAAAGGATAAGGATGACATGTCGCTGGAATTGATTGTACAATGCATAATTCAATTATTAATTTCAAGTAGGGTGCCTATCCATTCTGACAAACCTAATATTACGAAAAAGTTTGAAGAATTGCTGAAAACAGCCGAAAGTATCCTTTAGTCAACAAACGGTAAGTGTTAATCTAATTTTATCGACTCTAATCGGAAAATTACCAATTTTTAAAGAACACGCTCCTGTCGTAAATTAAAAGCTCCAACTATCAAAAAAATTCCGACCCTAAGTCATAATGTGTAACCTTTCGGAATGTGTCAAGGAAAATTGGAATGGACGGAAGCACAATAATTCTGGGAACATGTAAACTATTACATTAACACTGTTCCTTCTCCGTCTGCTGTAAAATTGCCTTCCACAAACCACTTCCATAACTCGTCTTGGTAGAAATAAAGCAGCAATGACTCCTTAGTGTTAGCTTAAATGGAATAGGGGATTAAATTCTCCGTCATCGATTCAGTCTAGAATCTAGACTCTAGATACTGAAAATGGTCGTGATCCATCAA
>VYYJ01001035.1:0-38027 GCA_021029165.1 Cyphoderus albinus
GTCTGCTCCACTCATACCAAGTTCTCCGCCAAGCTGTCTCCATTGTTTGAAGACGGTGTTGTCATTTTTTAGACACATAGCAATGTCATGAATTCTGCAATCTATAAGTAATGGAATTGAATATTAAATTATATAACACTAGCTGTTTTGTTTTAAATGCGATATGAGGTTCATTTTAATCGATTTTACTTATTTCTCCAATGATAAGATCATCCGGCATTTTGTGGCTTGTTCATGCGCTATCTGACGAAACATGCACTTGGTATTTTCAAACAAATTCTAAAGATGAGTTGGTTTCACACCAAGTAAGAGAGTGTTAACTATTTATCATTCCCAAATTTTTTACTAGTGACCATATTACGTTGATCTTAACATTGTAACAAAAATATAAATAAACACAATAAAAACCAAATTTTTGTTCTCAAACTTGCTCTGTATTACTTAGACTAACTGTGGAAATATACTGTTTTTGACTTCCGTAAAGATTATTTTATTAAGACACGTTTAATAAATTTCACACTTGACAACGTATAACTTTCACACTCCTATAACAACGTGGGACGCAATAATCGTTAACTAATGAAGAACAAATTTTATCAATAAGAGTCAGCTTATCACTATCAATAACAAACGTAAAATTTTAAGTTTGGTGATAAATCTTGCGTTTGTGTAAACATGGGATTTTTTCTCATGACTATTTTATAATTGAACTGTATATGGTGATCGAATTTATTTTAGTAGAGGTGAACTGCAAAGCAAACTCGTCGTTGCCAGACTATCGTGGTTATCTTCATCCGTAATCATATCAAATATTACTAGAAGGAAAAATCATCTTTAATTTTAAAATGTGTATTTACTCAAATATTCCATTTAATTAATTTTTTATATTTTTCCTTGTTATTGTTTGAACAATTTATAACATTTATTTTAATTAATCAACGTTAATTTATTTTATCAGTGACAAGCGCAATTGTTCTGATCGCGGATATTTTTATTATGCTGCAATCATTTTAAATGACTATGTAAAATTAATATTTCACAAGATTTTCCTTGTGGCAACAATAAAATATATTATTTGGATTTATATACATTAATTTCCCACTTACGTCAATTGTCACTTTACACATATATATGTACGTTATTTTTTCCTGCCAAAGATATATTGCTGTAACAACCTTATATAGTCGAGTTTGATGTTTGTGTTTTTATCTGAAGTGATTGATATTAAATATTCATTTCAACTTACACTTCTACTTAGCTTTGAAATTAAATGTTCCATGTTCCTCACCAGCAGTACTAGTTAAAATCCGTATAATGGAAATAATTTTTGTCTGGAAAAAAATGCATTAAATGTTTCTCTTCTTTATGAGTTTTACCAAACAAATAACAATTCAAAAATTACTCAGCGTTCGGGATGTACGTTCTGTCACAGGTTTTATGTCATTTATGTCAGGACATTTTAAAATATAAATTTTTGTTTTTCCAATTGTTATAGCGACTTATACAAGGTGAAAAAATACACCTGAATCAAAATTAAACCATCATGCATCACCATAAATTTGGTGAGTTTTGTGTCTCTCAGTAGAAATACAAAAGGAATCAATAAATTTTACGCTTGAAAATTATATCTAAATATTTGTTGACGTCATACATGTATTTGCACTCTCTGACCGAGAAATTGGAAATGTCAAACTCCAAAGTATTTTTAATGTGGCCTTCAGTTATCACATTACCCACACTTATAAATCGGGCATATAATTAACCATTTCCTTAATGAACGGTAATATATTTTAATTTTCAACTACATAGTTGCATATTCCACTTCTAATACATATTGTCACAAATGCAAAGTCTCAAAGACTTATCTTATCGCACTTTAACAACACAAGTCTAGATAATTATGATGTCAGCAACTCATTATTGAAAATGACAAACAGACGCAGTTTTCGACTCTAGATTGGCACGACATACCAACGTGTTCAGGTTAAAGGGAGGGAGTGGCAATCCAGTTAACAAAAGAATTACGGGCTACAAGCTGCAATAATTGTATGTAAGAAAATTTACTATTTTGCAAGAACGCCGAGGACAAGTTAAATGGATTTAACTTGAACTGTTTAAGTATATGCTCGCGCCAATGCAACAGAAATAAGCAATACGCCCAACATTACTAAAAAAAACACCAATTAAATTCATTATCCCAAACTTTCATTACATGTAAGATAAGAAAGTTATTTATATTCGGAAGTTGCTATTGTTCGATAATACCATTTTTCATTGCCGTCGCGGTTGTCACTGTTTTAATAAATATTTTTGTGATAGTGTAAAAAATGTTTTTAAAACTTTAATAATAATAAAAATGTTTGTGATTTCCGGTTTGATCCATTCCGTAAAATACACCCTGTCAGCTCTCGACAAACGCAACTTTACACCCTTCATCATGCCCTACAAACTAGAGAAAATTTCTTTTCCCCGTGGCAGAAAATTTCTCAATCAAAAGCATAAGTTTCAAAATGCTTCAAAATCTCCTATGTACAAATTTTCTAGCAGAAACTGCTACAGCTCTTGGAACTGGATTGGCCACGCTTTACTAATCTTGTCCGGGTGGATTTCTTCCGTCTACCAGAATATCTTTGACGAAAATCCCATTGTTGAGCATTGTGTGCTGACCCATCACACTTTTTTCTTCATAGCTGTATTAACCTTTGCTGTTGTGCACAGTAAAAAATCCAGATTGTTTTGTGGCTTTCTTAATAACCTGCTGCAATTTGAAGTTCGTCATATTGACCTAAACTCCGATTCAGGTTTGTCTATGAAAATACTTTTCATTAATTCCCAAAATTTATAAATTACAGAACTTTCATCAAATTTCCAATGGTAAAATTTAAATTCTAGAATGGGCTTTCTGGACTCAAAATAAGTCCACCAAAGTGGCGAGGAACTCCATACGACTCTTCTGCTTTCTCCTGTTGCCCTTCTCATTCACCGTCGCCATTTCCGACGCTACCACGCGGGGAAATCCCTGGGACTTGATTCCCGACCCCATTTATAATCTCATTCCTGTTACAACGTTCGCCTGGAATGTGGCTCAACGAGTTATTCGGTTTACCTATAGCTATACCTTCTGGACTGTTACCTTCAACCATCTTCTGCTCTTCGTAGCGATTTCGTGCATCGCTTCATTCACGGCGCTGAATTTTGTTTCGGTGGCTTTGAAACGGTAAAATCACAACGAATACAAATTTATAATTTATTTGATTTAGTTGGAAATTTTGAATTTTGTTTAGGAAACTTGAAGCAAAAATGGAGAACGAAACCGACGTTGGCAACCTCGTGTCCATGTACAGGGAGGCTCAGTTGCTCACCATGGTTTACAATGATATCCACAAGAGTGGCGTTATCCCATCTGCGCTCATTTTTAACACATTTGCATCGTCCGTTTTTCTTTACGCGGTTGTCGCGAAAAGTGACGCGATGGATATTTCATCATACGGATTGGCATTTCAGGCTATGAGCTTATACAATATATTAAACATGGTATGCTTCACGATAGCAGCAACGGTTTGCATGTCAAGTGAAAACTTTGTCAAGACAAGATTTTCCGTTGCATTAAAAATGGGGCAGCATAGTCGCATGGTAAATATTCCTAGAGATAAAAAGGTACAAAAAATGCTTGCAAAATATTGGCGATCGTTTCCCCTGCTGAAAATACACTTTGGTGGAAATTTCTTTGAAGAGGCAACGCCGCTCGTGATTCTGAACTTTATTTTGAACTCGAGTGTCAACATGATGCTTTTGGACCAACGACGTGCATAAACAATATTTATATATTGGGTTTGGTTTATTGTCACAATTAAATTCTGTCACTGTTACAAACTACCTATGTAAATAGATACGTACATGCAGCGTTGCCATATAACCTAAGCAAGCGAGCCCAAAAAAATAAAAGCTAGTCCAAATACAGATGCAATATATATGTAGATGCAAGATGCAAGCTACTATAGCCCAAGTCCAGCTGCCCGCTGCTGCTTACATTTTTTTCTTTTTTACACACAAAATCATGCCAAAACAAAACCAGATGGTAATTTTGCAACTAATTGGAATTTCTTTATATATTTTTACTATATTGCCATTTTATTGTTTTTGCAAAAATGATGGGCACACATACTCAGAAATTCATGGACTACCAACTGAAACATGAACGTCACTGTTTCATGTGTTGTGAAAATAACGACGCAAATTTGGTTCCCACAAGTTCCAAAATTTCACAAAGATTTTGTGTATTGATCAGTGGCCACAAATTAGAATCTGGAGGTTTAGAAAATGGTTTATTAATTTTGTGCAAAAACTGCCTTCCCATAATACAATCTTTTTGTATTGACAACGACCAGTTTTGTAAGTTGAGGTTACAGTTGAGCTCCGACTTAGTTGCGGCAAATTTCGCAGTTATTAAAATCTAGCATTAGTAAAATCAACAATAACAACAAAAAGGACAATCTCCAGCAGAAGGAAGGAAAGGAACAATTCCAAAGTCAACTGCTTCGACAATGTAACCAATCTACAAATTAAAATAAAAAATATTTTATTACACAATTTTTATTTACTGAATCTAAATGTAGTTTTTAAATAAAATTTTCAGGCGAAACTTTCTACTGCTGCACGAAAGATTTACCATTGCTCCAATTGAAATTGTCTTATCCTCCATATCCAAGAAATGACAGCGAAACCTCCAAGAATGCTGCTACTGCACCACTGATTGACCCTTTGGACTCTAATGATGAAGCAGATCCCGAGTTAATTGATGATGTCGTGGATCCACTGGGGCTTCCGAACAAACCAGAAGGAACAATTTCAATGACCAACAATGTTGTTGAACGTCCGGGTCCAGCAAAATATCCCCTGAAATGTCGCAAGTGTCCACAATTGTGCGAGACATGGGCTACACTGAAGGAACACGAAAAAAGCCATTTGGATACTCGACCTTATGAATGCCGGTTTTGTGGAAAGAGGTTCCAACTCAGGTACCTTTGCACCAATCACGAAAAAATTCACACAGGAGAAAAACCGTTCAAATGTCCAGTGACCCAGTGTGGGCAGACATTCCGGGTGGAGGTCGGGTATCCGTGGATAATAACAAAGACCCCCCTCTTTGCTTTTTTTATCCACGGATACCCGACCCCGACTAATCAGTAGTCGAGGTCGGGTATCCGTGGATAAAAAATCACCGACCAATTGAAGTCGGACTTTTTTCATAAACAGTTTGTTATTTGATTCTTAAGATAGGTTAGCTTTGACTGTTGTTGAATTCCTTTGTTTGAGTTAGGTTAGGTTAGATTTTTAATTGAGGAGCTTTGTTTCGGGTACGTTTTAGTTGAATTTTATTGGTCTGTTTAGGTTTTGTTAGGTTTTTAGCTCGGCTGGTTTTGTTCGGTTAGGTTAGATTTTAGTTGAATTCCTTTGTTTTTGTATCGTTAGGTTAGTTTTATGTTGAATTAGTCAGATTTGGTTTTGCTTTAAAAGGATTTTTTATTTTTGGTAGATAATACCAAAGACCCCCCTCTTTGGTTTTTTATCCACGGATACCCGACCCCGACTAATCGGTAGTCGAGGTCGGGTATCCGTGGATAAATAGCAAAGACCCCCCTCTTTGGTTTTTTTATCCACGGATACCCGACCCTTACCAGTAAGACGATCTTTGGTTTTTTTATCCACGGATACCCGACCCTTACCTAGAAGGAGATACAATTCTTACCAACTCAGCTTTGTGTACACAGATTACGTCCTTTACAGCAGCTCTGCTCTTTTAGTTTTACACCTCTATGTTGAAATACAAGTATTATTTTTATTATTATTGCTGAGCAGGGTAGTGACGTCCTGCCAGGATAATATTCAGGAGACACGTCGCCGTCATCGTAGTCATCATTATATAATTCCTTCCCCTTCCTGGATATTCCAAACTCCGAACTCGTAGCATTAAACGTTTTCTGTTTTCTCATGAAGTGAGAATTATTTCATTGTGTCTACCAATGCGCATCAACATTGCCTCATGTTTTCTTATAAGTATGGATTTTAGTTTCAAGGTAGCAATGTTTCCAGCATCTTTATACTTTTCTTTCAAAAGCTCAATACAGGATTTAAGATTTACTTACTTTGAAGAAGAATTTCCATTCTTTGTTGCTATCATTAACTACACCGTGTTTAAAGGTTGAGGCTTTACAAAGTATACACTGAATCAAAGGATTTTTTAGCTCAGTTCTTTTTCTTTGCAGTATCATGAACAAATTATTAGTAGGCGGAGTATGGCTCAGTTTCTCGTAACTACTGTTTATTTCGTTGCTTCTTTCCCCCTGGTTTTGCTTAAACACTATTCCGCTTCTTATAAACCATATGCTTAGTTATGTCAAGAATAAAGCAGTTGTGGCGCTAACAGGTCATCGAGACGTACGTACGTAGAGCTTGATTCATTTTCCTTATTGCACTTATGAAAGTGAGTAGACGTATAGAAGCTTCTCCCATGCATGTGTTGTACTTTTTCTCAGTTTTATTCGCTTTCATACATTTTAGTAACAAATCAAGTAAGTAATAGAAAAAGGAAAGTTTCTTCTCCTTGGCTCAACCATAACCTGAGAGAACGACCACATTATCCTTCGAAGCGGCCTTCCGACCAACTTGATGCATGCACACTGTTAACTGATTCATTTGTTTTAGTGTACCTTTGTTTTAATAGAGACGTAAAGAAATCTACCAAAGATAGTTAGCAAATATCGTTTCTTCAAGCCTGCATGAAGCTCTACTTTGTTAAGTGCAATGTATAACACTGTTACGGATTTTTATGTCTTTTATCCTACAGTCACTCTTTTCATACTTTTTTTACTTGAAGTTAATTCCTTTGAGACTTTTTCTCTTTTTCACTTCTTGTAATTCCTGCCACTCGTTTCTTTGTTTCATTTTTTGCATCTCGTCCCTTTTCCATTTTAATCCTAAAAAGGTACAGCGGATAAGACGGTGTGTGGTACGTATGGTGGTGGTCGTGGTGAGTCTAGTGAAAGGTGAACCTCTTGAATGAAGTACTTGCTAAGTTGAAACTAAAGCCTCGCCTTTTCTCCGACTTGTTTAAATTGATACTTTTAAGGAAGAAAGGGGAGAAAAAATTGTTTTACACGAGGAAATGACTGCGTTGGATGTTTCTTTCTTGTTTCAATGTAATGTATATATTTTTCCTTTTATTTTTTTATTGTTTTTTACTCTCTCACTTTTTCTGTTTAACTTGACTTGTCTTCTAGCGAAGACCGTTATTATTCTTTTTTTGTAATGTGTAAAATTTTCAGTATGTCTCACATTGGGGAACTATAAGAGAATCATAACATGAGTAGTTTAGCAAAAAGAGGGGCACTACCAGGAGCAGTCTCATCATAGTAAATGAAACGGTAAGAAAAAGAAAAAGTGTGAACAACGACAGAGCTGCTACTATTGTAACTGCTGCTACTTTTTTTTCTTCCTTACTACTTAAATATTACATTGTTTCTCTCACTTCTCCCTGCTTTTTATTTTCTTTGTTTAAAAACAGGATGCACTGGATGGAAAAGAGGGACGAAAAGAAAAGTTTACCTATATTAGGCATTTGTCCTTTTCCTTGTTTTCTTTCTTTCACCTTTGCAGCATTTTGCTGGAATATGTGGAATGATAGAGACACAGTCGTAGCTGTAGACACTAGATACTTGCACGAAAACAGCAGGAGCATTTTTAGTTAAAAATAACGGAATGAGAATAAGAGTAAAAATATTTGTTTCAGGCGAACTCGTAGAATCTGGTGCCTATTTATATATTTTTATAACTTTATGCAATAACATTTCCTCTCTTGTGGGCTGCTATTAAGGTTCCTATAAATGTAACGAATATTAAAGTGTAGCTTCGTTCCCTTTTTTGTTTTTCATTATTGTTTTTACGAATAATATAGATCCGTTAGGCAGATAGAGAAAAGAGTTCGACACAAAAGCAGCAATTCACTTTTTGTTTTCGCTTGTAATTTCCCTTTGCATTTCGTATTTACTTTGTATGTTTTGTACCTTCCCCGTTCTGATGTCATAACTAGTATCCATATCCGTCTGTGTCTTACCTACTAACTTGAAAACTCCACTGAATACACTTTTTCAATTGTACTTAAGGATTTGAAAAAGAAAATATGTATGCTATATTTGAAGGAAAAGTTAAGTAAATAGATTTTCTTCTTTTTCGTGGAATTGGAGCGCACCATCAGCTTCGTCTTTGTAACACATAAGCGAGTGGCCCAGTCAGCGAAAAATATCTCGTTGTTACCAAATTCAACTTTATTCAATGTACACTTCCTTTTCCTTCTTTCTTATGTTTTTCATTTTATTCCACGCCTTACTAGTACATGCATTTTTATTTGAGAAACCATTGTTGAGCGTATATGTATATTTTTCACGTGAATGATTTGCTGTGAAAATAGAGTCCGAGTGAAACAAAGTAGAAACGAGTAGGGACATATTTAACAAAACTCAAAGCTCACTAGCCCAATCAGCAAAAATCACTCGTCGTTCCTTTCAATGTAAAAATACACACACGCTCAGCATATTTACTTCACTTTTGAAGACAAAGAAATAGAAAAAATCCTTGTCGTGTTTTGTGTTGTGCGGGTGGGCAAAAAATGCGAAAGAAGTCAGAAAAACATTTTTTCTCATTTTCCCATGTCTCGATTCGGCAGTAGTTTGATGCTCAACAAGAATTTTTATAAGCTACTTTTGGTATATTGGTGGCAACATTCATTTAGTTTAGGCATATGTTCCAAGATCGACGAAGTAACTAATTTAACCATTATTATATTCATGTGTAAGACTGATGTGAGTGGAAAATTCCAATATTGTCAGCTGGAAAAGATTTTTATTATTATTATTGTATTGATGGCGATGCTTGAGTAAATTCAATAAGTTCACTGGCAGAGTAAATAATTTTTGCCTCCTCTTCTTTCTTCAAAAAATATTTTGTACGTTTTTCCGAAGTATAAGAAGTAGTAATATAATATGGTTTCTGTTTGATTCCGTTCTTAGAGCAAGGCAACAAAACATTCTTAAAAGCAACGCATATGCCTCCGTAATATATTAATACGGGATTATGCATAGGTATATGTACATTCAAATGAATGTATTTCATAAATGTCTCGTGTGATACTACAGAAAAGGAGTCGGGTCGACCAAAGTAGCTAAAGTATACTAAGGGATTCTTATCAAGTCTGCAATTTTCCTTTTCCACTGTGGATTTATCATTGTCCAGTGCTTTTATTACATAAATGCGTGCATGCTTATCATGCAGCCAGCTGCAAAAGTAAATGATGAAGAGTAGTAACATGATTCAGTTGAACAGTCAGGGAGCTCGGATCACATCACAGCAAATAGAGGAGGGATGGGAAAAGAGCCACGAAATGCTTTCTCCGGTCCCGTCCGTATCATTTTCCCTTTCTATCTCTTAACCTGAAGATTTTGAGAAAGGAAATAGCAAGAATGCAGACAAGTGAGATTTTCTAGGTTGGACTTAAGCAAAGCAGACTCAATTTTTTGTGAAAGTGGCGGTGTTGGTGGAGTCTAGGTAGACGAAAGGAAAAGTCTCTCTTTGAAGTCACATAATAATTCAACTTTGAACATATTACCTTTTCCACACAAACAAAGTCCTGGTATTATTTGTACGCTGCATTGCATATCTCGAATGAGAAGGAGGTGAAATCTACATATCATGAAAGTGTCTGTGTTCCACTTTTCATGCACACCAGGCCCTTCTGTATTCAGACCTCCACCTTTTCTTACTGAAGAGCAGCCGGTACCTTGTTTCTTTTCCCACGTATTTTCGTTTGATTTTTTTTTGTTTCACATTGCTCACTCTTAACTCCTTTTCTATTGTTGGTGATGCAATGAACGACTGCAACTCAACTAAATATATTCATTTGCAGAACTGAATTGTGCAAAGTCGTGCTGACTAGGTATTTCAGATGTAATTTCCGGAAGGAGTGAAACATGGCACAAGTTGAAAGCAGTGAAAGTGTAAGAAATGTGGAGGAAAAGGAAAGGTGTTCTCCTGTCAGATTTTTCTTCTTATTTTTAAGTGGATTTCGCCTCCTTCCTACAAGTTGCTTGTTTGCTTGCGTTTGCTTTGCTGTCCTGTCGATTGCATTTGGGGTGGCTCAACTCTCCTCAAGTGAAGAGTCTCAGAGAAACATCTGATGCTGTATTTGCTGCATGTGGCGGAGTAACAATTCCCTAAAAAATCTCCAGCAAACAAGTCAAACTAGAAACGCTATCTTCGGATGTTCGTCTGGTTTATTTTTATGTTCCACTGGAAATTTCTCCCGTTTCAATAAAAACAACTTTACGACTTACACAGTGCACAATGTTTTTTAACAAATAAATTTTATATATCTCAAACTTATGTACTAACTAATACATATCGCACCGTAGTAAAAACACATTTATGTTTTATGTTTGTTCAAGCATTATCCAAATATTAGTTGATTTGAATGGCCAACAAAGAGGGTTTTTTGTCATGTTTCCTTTTGTACCACATTATATCATGTTGCGAAGTAATCTATCAAATCCTTGTTTTATGTCTTTTATTTATTTATTTATCCTCAATCAGGAAGGGGACAATTTAAGTAGCACATTACGACATTCACGATGGTGTTTTTTATGTAAACATTTATGCACTAATGGAAGAAGTATTTTGCTCGTGTTGATATTTTTATGATTACTTTATTTTTATAGAACAATTCTCCCGATTTACTATTATGCATTCCCTTTTTTCTAAATTGTATTATATTGAAAAGTCGCTTTAATAGATAACTGTTTTGCACAACATGATAGAAAGCAGATAAAAGTAAACTACGTTTGGGCTTGGGCTAAGTTAATATGGCGCTTCTAATATAACCTCCTTGAATAATATGGTAAGATTTTGTATCGATATCTCATTCATTTCTGCCACTTCTTCAAATAAAGTTAAATCAAGCTGCTGGTTGCACTCCACACTAAAGCACAAAATACTTTCAAACATCCATTCTGCTTTCTGTCAAAGAAAAAAACAAGGAAAAATATGTGTCAGTAATAAATCACAAGGTACAATGGATCGCTGCTGGGTTATATAAAATATACATGCATAGTTTATAGGAAGACGGAAACAGGGAAATTTTTCAGTTATGAATAGCACGTTGTGTGAACCGACAAAATGTATTATTTTATTTCTTCTTGAAATGTGACCCTTTCCTGCTCTATCGGTAGGTGGGTAGTGGGTAGCCCAGCTTGAATTCTGTGTTGCAAAGAGCAGACACATTTTTATTTTTGTGGTACATTGAAGTTATTTATCAATATCAATATTAGAGAAAGTGAACTTTGAGTAAAACAAGCAACCTCTTCATATCCACATCCCGACTTCTCTAACCCGTAACTGTAACTGTTTCCCAGTGCAGAAAGGCGGAAGCAAAGTGTGACGAACTAACAACTTTTTTTGAAAAAAAAAAACAAAGTTAGAGAACTGCCTCCAACTTTCCCTTTATGAACTCGCCAGTCACCATTTTCACAGCCACGCACTGCAAAAATGCTTATAGATGGGTGAGACACCTATCCATTACATACATTATATTTTGTATTGTTGATGTTCCTTTTTCAGTTTATCAAAAAAAAGTAACTGCACACGAGCAAGTTGATTTGTGTTGGGTTTTATTATATTATAAAGTTTCCCTTTCCCCTTTTTATCTTTTCGTTTAAAAGACAAGTGCTGGTTGGAAAAGAGATTGGATGGCATACAAGAAAACTGGGGAATGGAAGATGTATTGAATAAGATTTTTTTGTGGTTGAAAGGTGTTTGACAGAGAGACGAAAAATTTGTTCCATTCTGTCTTACTTGATTCTACAATAAAACAATAAGGCAAGATGCTACTTGCTCAACTCTACTCGTTTATCTAAAACGGATTCATTCCTTTTCATGTCCCTCCTTTTCCATTTCCAATTGTATTTCGTGCCGCAGTTTTTCTTCTAGTAGATGAATACTCTTCAATAAAGAAGAGGGACTTAGAAAAGGAAAGGAACCCAATCATTGCTTCGATGGACTCAATAACATGTCAAATTTTACAAAAGAGAAAGTTACAAAAGTAAGTATTAACCATGTACTATAAAACTATTTATAGTTGTGAGGCACGAGAGAGACAGTTAGTGGACAGACAGTGAACGACTGAGTAAAACCTGAAGCAGAAATAAGTTGATTTCACGCTGTTGAAACGGGTCGACTTTTTGAAGCAGGACGAAGGACCACTCCTCTTCTCTACTTCAGTAGTCATGAACATCTTTCTATGACCAGGACCAGCTCGTTTTATTATTACCAAGAAAAAGTGGCTACAACTCCACCTATCACCCAATCCAAAACGAAGCGAAGGAGTCGAAAGATTTTCCCAAACAAAGGACAGGAAACAGAAAGAAAAATGAGAAAAAAGGAAAGGGGAAATGGTTGGGATACTACATTGACACCATTGTTGTACCAAATTTTGGGGGGTATGGGAAAAGAATACGGAGAAAGTCCTACGGGCTGAACAGGGAAGACAAAAAAGGTAGATGCTGTTGCTCCTTCCTTTTCTTCCTTTCTCGTGCCTGCTCCTCGCCTGCCACTGATTGTGTTGTTGGTGGGGCATTGAATCATCAGTTTCTTAGAAAAAAGTGTGTTAAAGCTTTCTTCGTGTGTCGTGTATTATCTGTGTAAAAAGAGCAACAGCAGGAGTTACTCAATGAAAGTGGAGGGAGAACATTAACTTATTTGACCTAAAGCAACAAGATATAAACTTTTATAAGAAGTAAATGTATTTTATCCCAAGACGAAGAATAACTTTATATCATTTTAGAAAATATATGGATATAAATAACCCTTTGGGCATGGGACACATCGAGACACACCGAAAACATGGAGAGAAGGGCAAAGGCTGACATGAGAAGTCCGTTGGGCTTAAGAAATAATTAAGTTAACATCCCTCCAATGTACTTTTCGTTCTTGTTACCTTTTAGATCTATGTGGAGTTTCCTTTTCTCCTTACTCTTCACTATCATTTAGATATTACAAGGAGACTGCGGTGTGATACGCAAAGAAATTGAGGGAAAGAGGTGAAGTAATGTTAAAGTTGTATATTAGCGGACTCTTGTCTAAAATCATTATTGTCAATGGAATAAACAGTGTTATTGTGGTTTCCTCTTTTCATGTGTGCCACACTCTTAATTGTCTTCTTAAGATAAATTAAGCAGTGCCAGAAACCAAACTTGATTCAGAAACTTTTCGCGGCGCTGACTCAGCCAGTTTCTGAGTTACAACAGTAAATGCGAAGGGCAAAAATTAGCCCCGTTAAGAAATAAGTTTACTTCTTTGATACAATTACAACATCCATAATACAGTGAACAAGCACCCGAATAGATGGATTAGTAATGTATAGTATTAGTTTTCCGCGCTAGAAAACGAATTGGCGGTTCTAATAAAAACAAGATTAGAAGAAGTACAAACCCTATTACATAGACACTTTTCCTTTCCCTTTGTCACACTTCACCATAATATTCCTTTGTTTCATTCACGTTCAGTTGTTTGTTACACATAATGTATAAAAATGCACCTAAATACGTACAAAAGACTCACAGATACATTCAAATGCACGTACCAACTAACTTTCCAGGAAAGTAATGTCCAGTTTGTAATCGTGTCTTGTTCCCTGACTCTTCCTCCTGCAAGGCTTTCCATTGCCGTCGCTTAATGACTACCTACATGCACACATAAGCATTCATTATCGTTCTTCCTGTTAGAGACACAACGTCTCTACATACAAACTCCTGCATACAATTGCAACTTGGATAGTTACATTGTGTTATGTGGCACAGTGAACCTCGATGGTGGCTTCGCTCATTCACTCGCCTATCAACGTTTGTTGACGATGATGTTGGTGTGGTGGTGGTTGGTGGTGCAGCAAAAGCAATAGGAAAAGAGGATTGAGAAATGGCAGTGAGTGAAGAAGAAAAGAAATGGGAGAGAAATCGGAATGTATGCAGTTGGAATGCTGTGAGTGAATATCTGGATGGTGACGGTAAGTGGGGAGCCGAATGTGCATAAAATAGTTAGCAGCCCACTACTGACTACTGATACATTTTCAAAGCACACACAAGCAAAGGCAGGCTTGGAGTGGAAGGAGAAAGTAAGAAAATGTGTATAAATTGGATAAAGCAAACTATGGGGGTATATGCATGCATGCAAGTTGTGCTGTCTCTAGTGGATGTGTGGACTGGTAAATATAGGAGAAAGGAGAACAGAGAAAGGTTTAAAAAGTGAATGTCGTTGTCGACAGCTCTTGCACAGGGAAGAAGTAGCAGCAAGGAAGCAAGAAAACAGTAACAGAAGCTAGCTAGCATTACAGATTAGTGTATACTGAGACGAGCTCCACCGCAACGGGCGAAGTGAAAAGAGAGCAGTTCAACTGAACCAAGAAAAAAGTAAGAGAAGCAGCTCTTGTGTGTGTCTGTACAGGAAAAAAGTTTCCAGCTAACCTAAGTAACAGAGCCTGGAATGGAGTTGGGGAAAGCAGAGCTCGCACACACAAAGAGAGACAGAACTAACTGCTAGTATCAAAAGGAGCATCTTTCATGGCACAACGAAAACTTTCACCGTGGTCGCTCCGCTCACCAGAAGGAGAAAACCAAGGCGGAGAAGCCCAAAACCCACGACAGACTAAAACGAAAAGTAAGAAAATAATGCTTTACCTGTTCACTCCGCGCGATTGCTTTTAATGTTGTAATGTGTGTTTAAGAGTGACGTGTTGTGCTGGATCCTGTTATAAAATATGTAAAACAAATTTTTATAAAAATAATTTTTTATCTTCTGCTTCTGCATGAAGACCGGTTTTTGTATTCATGTTTTTGGTTAACGCATCTAAACCAGGGACCTCTGTAAAAGGCTCAGAATAAAGCCCTGCAGATTTTCGAGATTATCACCTGTGGTTAATCTACGTAAAGCAGGATCATCTCTGCAAAGGAATTGCAATTAAGGAGCCTACGTCTGACTTGCACTCTTTCCCAAAAATCTTGCTATTGTATGTGACAAGTGAACCGTGACTTCGTGTTAGAATACCCCACAACCAGCAAGAAAACATTCCTAAACCACGATCTTATAAAAGTGCAGCGTGTAAAGTCTTAGGCTTCGGCAAAAAATACTGCTTACACTTTCAACAATTACTAAAGCGTGTTATTTGTTTTGCAGGCTTGCGCTTCATTAACATTAGACTATTTAAAAAACTTCTTCTGTCAAGAGGTGGCGAAATCCCATACAAATCATGAGTGAAACTTCCTCTTAATGTTCCTCATTCCATCAGAAAAGTGAGGAATATCGTCATCCGTCAGACACCTACCCATAAAAACGAATAGGAATATCTCGGGATAAAGAATCCTCATTTCTTTTCTCCGCCATCTTTGCATTTCATCTTGACTGATCAAAGTTAAGTGCAACTAAAAAAAACGTCAGCAAAACGGGTGCAGAAAATTCATAGTGAAAGAAAAATAATTTTCTTCACTGGTTTTTTCATTAGTCGGAGAAGGGAACTGATGAACGTGTGCGTAATCATCGCGCAGTGGGAAAATGGTTTAAAAGAAAAAAATCTTTCTCACTCACCGTTATCTTAAACTTCGCAAAGGTGGAGGTTCTTCTTGGTGGTTAAGGTGAATGGAGTAATGTAGAAATCTCTTGGATTTTGTAACTCCTTTCGCATAGCCGAGTCTTCACCATTTCTGACACTTGCCATTGCCTCTCTAAACGGGAAAGCAAAAATCATCTCAGCCTTTCTCTCTTCCTAGCCATTACTTAGAACGAATGAATGACCGAAAAATGTGAGCGTGTGTCTCGACTACCAAAAATCGTGAAAAACGAAAGGTTAAAAGTAAGCGTTACTTATTGGAATGAGTCAAAATAATTTGATGTGATGCTCAAGATAGATGGAAACTCTCACTCTTCATGAGGCTAATAAAGCTGGAAGAAAAGGAAGACGCTTATACAATGCGTACGAGATGAAGGGAAGGAGTTTTATTACCGGTTTCATAAATACATGCGGCGATGGTTCTACCTAAGACGACGATGTCAATGGCCAGAAGAATGGAAGAGATTTTTTCTATTTCTCTTCGCAGAGCCGGCCGTTAAATTTTACCAATCTTTGATTCGCTCATCCATTTTATAGAATGCTTGAAAAAATAATGTGAATAAAAACTGGAAAAGGAAACGGTCAGAAAATAGAGTGGGAAGAGAAAAGATGGACAAAAAACGAAAGAGGGCTTTAGAAGATTTCACTTTTTGAAAAGTGGCACTGAATCGTCATAAGTAAAAAGGATGGTGGTACATGGAGCTCATTACGCGGTTCAAGACTATATTGACTTCCGGTTTTGTGGTCTGTCTTCACAAGTGCTACTGCCAGCCACATACTCTGCAAAGCAGATGGAGAACTAGGTTCTCGGCAGATATCTCTGACTCTTGAACTGCTTTCTCTCTAGCATTAGTGAAAATATTCTTACCAAAATGAACGTCATGAGCGAGAGTAAACTAGACACATTTTCTTGAGTGTGTGCCCAAGACAGAGTCAGACTCAATTTGAGGAAAAGACCAGAGGCAAGTACAAAACTCGCACTTTAAAGTAGCCTGTGTGTTTGTGTTTTTCAGAATGAAACACCATGTAACGACACAGCTTTTCCTTCATCATTTTATTCTACTGAAAGTTCTCCACACAAATTTCCTTTCGTCATGTAACGAAGTTGTGTGAAGTTTTCCAAATTTCTCATGAGAACGGAGGAGTGAGTAGAATAAAATACATCGCATTTGTATTTCTTTTCCCTCAAAAAAGTACGGGACATAAACTAAAGTTTCTTTCTTCTCACCAGTTTTGGTAAAGAAGACATCGGCAAGTAATAAATGAGAGACTGAAGATTTTATTTCGTTCAACGTAAAAATATTTTGTAGAGTTCGTCACCTCCACTTGTGGTTTCTTCTCAAGTGTGGTTAGCGGTGAAGGCGGCTTTGGCGAAGCTCGTTGGGATTTTATTGAAGTGGGAAAAATGCTTCAAACTCAAACTTATTCTCGTCGCGTTTCACCTGGTGTATTTTTGTAAATTATATACGCATATCACTCACTCTTCCTTGCATTTCGGACAAGGTGAAAAGAAAGTGAGGAGAGGAAAGGAGCTGCTCTCGAAATCATCCTGCCCCAAAGCTAATCATTCCTTTTTATGATGACACTTTTCAGGATAAAGAATTCCTCCCAAACTTTTCGTCATTTTACTCAAACAGACACTGTGCTAAGCAAGGATGCTGTAACGTCCGAAGAATTAACAAGTAGCGACGTCTTTATAACTGTAGCTTTCATTGGTGGTATTGTGGCTTACTCAGAATCATTTAATAGTGGCAACGATAATGATAATGGTGGCGACCGCGAGGGTGTTGAACCTCGTATGTAAGAACCTTGTACCGCATCACCACCATCAGCACCACCACCGGTGTGACAAAGTCTTTATTATTAAACTTTAATCATGAAAAAAATCAGTAATAACAAGATCATTGATAAGACAGCCACAAACTCTGCTGGGCAGCATCAAGTCATCACACTGAGGAAAAGTGAGAACAACGTCATAATTATCATCATGCCGATGATGATGGTAGAAAAAACAGGAGCGACTACATCGACGAAGAAAAGGACCACGACGACTATTACCAATACCGTCATTCTCTTTATCAGCATTACTCCCAATTCTTCAGCTGGCTCTCGTTGTCTTGCATTATTAGGAGGAGCAGTAGCCGTTGTAGTTATAATAATCATAGCGGCATTAGAAATACAAATAACACACGTTCTTTATCAAGAAATCATCGTTATTGTCAACAGAGTGAAATTAAACGGTAGCAGCAAGCGTCTGAGCAGGGGAGTTATAAGACTGGAACCACCGTCGACTGGACAAGCAGGAAATGTTGTAGCATCATTGACGCTCGAAGAAAGCTCTGCTTGTTCCGTCTCCTCTCCGTCATTGGGTTCAGCTTCTCGAAAAACGACGGCAGTCGCAACACTCACATCCACATCGGCACCAAGAGGAACGAACGACACGATCAGAGTAGCCCACATCCCATCATTTCTAATCACACTAAAAGGGAGAAATTCTCCGGCAGAGCTAATTCAGTCGGACAAATCCATCTCCTGAATACGCGAACAAGAATTCCATTATTACATTTGCGGGACTTTAGAGGGAGAAAGTAGGAAGGAGTTTATTATTAAAGGATATATCGAGACTTTAGTGCTCTCCATTCACCCATAAATAAATAGCTTAGGTTAATCGTTAGAACACCGAATGATATACATTCAGCATGAAATTGAACAAAAGTTCAGTGTATTTATTGGTGTGGTCTCCGGCTAGTGGAATTTACTCACGACGTGTGTGACGAACATATATAAAACAGTAATAAGCACCGATCGCCGAGTCTCCAGCTAGTCTTGTGTAAGTGCAGCATTAATCGTTTTCCCCTAGTTTTCTCATCTCATCTTGCTGAAAGGCAGAGCTCTGACTGGTTGAAGATGGATATAAATGTGCCTAATATTCACCCGGTGATCATTATTATTAGGGTATTATCATGTAGCGTGTCGAAGGAAAATGGAAAATATAGTTTTGTGTCCCTCCTTCGCAGCTGCTTCAATCTATACTTCGCACTAATTTTAAGTGCACTGAGTCTTATTTCCGCGTTTTAGTAGTGAGTGAGGTTAAAGAGAAAGTTGGAACAATTTTCCTGTAAAATTAAATAACTCGGAGAGGAAAGGGAGGGTGACTGAAGAAAGACTGTTTTTAGGAAAGCTAGATAATGTTCTGCGTATCTGAAATTTACAGTTGTTGCACCATCACTGGCATACACACACTCTGTGAGTACAGGGTGCAATTTAAGCCTGCTGAAATAATAAGTCACTGTAGGCGTGTGGCTGCGACATACAAAATAAGTTGCATACGGTGAATGCTAAGAGTCAAAGAACTTTTGGTGTAAAGTAGAATAGAACGAGTCAACTATGAAAATCAAATTGTAAATTTTGTTGTTTGTATATACTAATGTAACATGTAACAGCGGTTGTATCTATACATCACTAACGAATAACGTCGTAGACATTCTTAATCATGACAAACCGGAAATTGCTAAATATCCTCCTTTTCACTTTCTCTTCGCTGCCACTTTAAATGGCTTTTCATGACAGAAGAAACATAGTCTGTCAATAAAATTTCTCGATTTTCATTGGTTTGAATTTTATTCCCAATAATAATTCAATTGCCTTCAATGCTCACTTTCTTTTTTTTAAGTTCCTAAAAAGGTATTTTAGAAAGCATCAACAGGATCAAGGTGAAATATTGAATAAAATCGAATCGTTTCTCCGAATTCGCACTGTAACTTTATATTCAGAATCAAAAGCATCAGAAAAGCAATTTTGCTGCAGCTCATATTTTAATAGGATAATAATAATTACAAAGATAATCTAATTAGGATGCAGTCCTTAAATATTTTACCTCACGCAAGCACCAATTCTTTTACAAGGTAGAAGGCACAACAGGTTGGAAGAAGCGCCCTATCATGTCTAACTTTTAGAGAGCTCATTTCACGTTTAGATCAGATACGAATCGTTTTATTTCTATTTTCCTCTAACTTTCTTCCCATTTCAGGTTCTCCCGTGTTCAAGAATAATGTTTGATGATACAGTGTTTACAATTGGTCTGGCAAAAACGCGCTTCTCGTCTTCTTCATCAACACTTCAAGTTTGACTTGTAACTTGACAGTGCTCTTCTCATGCTCGTTGAACCTCCCCTTTTCTTATTATATCCGGCAGGGCTGAAACAGGAGGTTTATTACATTTCTCAGCCACAGCCTGTGTGCACTGCCTTGGAGGAAAAGGAGAAAGTGGAACAGGGAGAAAGCTTGGGCAGTTCAGAAGACTCATCAAATGAAGAAGGAAATAGGAAGTCAACAGATGAGTCCAGTGCTGGGACGAGCAACTGCCGACACTGGTTGAGTCTCACTCTCAATTCGAGTTGAGTATGTGAAACAGAAAGAGAGAAGAGAACGTTCTAACGAGAAAAGGATTTTCTTTTTTTCTGCTTGAGCAAATGCAGCTTGTGTGCTAAGTGAAGCATTTAATGAGTTTTTCTACCTTGTCGGTTAAGTCGTCGAATGTCAATTTGTGTGCAGTGCGAAAAAGAAACGCGTTATTTAAAAAATAATAATACTCTTCTCTAATGTAAAATCGAAGGTGCACTCGTGTGTGGTATTGTAGAAAATAGTGCATTGGTTTAAGACAACAAATGTTTAGGAAAATGGAGCTGCTTCACAGAACAAAGTAACCAAGTAAAGTGAAAGTATTCACAAATATATCGATAAAAAGGTATTATTGAATAAAATATTTTTTCGTCGTTTGTGGCGGCGAGAAAAAAGTGCACGGAGTGTGGCAGTGTCGCACATGAGCATACAATGTAATAAATCGTTTGTTTGAAGAAAAGTGAAAGTTGTAACTTGGAGGGGGAAAATACGACACGTCGATCACCTTTCCGATGATAAATATTTATTAAAGTTGTTAAGTGCTGTGTTAACGTGTTGAAAATTTATAGTGAAAATGGCAAGTGCAGGTGCGGTAATGGCGGGGAGGCAGGGTGCCCGACGACAAATAATTGCTCATAGTCCGTCTGGCGGCTTGGGAGGAGCAACAAATGAGGGCATTGGCGGTAGTCTCTACCAACCATCCGGTTTGTCGAGTAAGCGAGGTTCTCATAATGAGCCTTCATCCGAAGCGGACAATTTTCGAACCAGTATGGAATCCGGCCTGCAAGACGAACTGGGTGAGCTGGAGGATGAGGGAGAGATCAAAAAGAGGATGATGCCCTTTTTCAAAAAGTTCTGGCCTCATTTGGATAAGGATAAGAGACGGTCAACGGTTGACTTGGGGAGTGAAAGAGATGAGCACATTATAGAGGACCCGGGAGGATCCTTACCTTCGATTAATCCAAGTTGGTTTGGAAAACCGGTGGAGGAGGTGGATCCCTTCATTTTTGACGACGTGAGTTTCTACTTTTTAACTTTTTTACTATGCTCATACCAATTTATAATATTAGTAAAATAGGAGCGGAATTGAAGAAAGTCATTCAGGCATAGTCATCGTCGTCCTCTTCCTTCTCATCATGAAAACCGTCAGTTTTTATTACATTGTAATAATTCCTAAAGACGTAACATAAGAATAAAAGAGTGTACATATTTCAACTGAAATTACTTCATCTCTTTCCCTGAATGTATGTGGCTGGTCCAAGAACAACGTAACGTAGCTGGAGGAGAATTTCGCTGAATGACCACTACTAATATTTCCTTCCTGAGCCTAAATAATGAATGTGCATAAAGGCGTACTCAATCTTTCTTCTTACTCGTTCTCGTAATGCATTTTGAGGTATATTGGATCATAATGAAATTATTTATGCTTCCTTTCCTCTCCCTGCATCAGTCTCCCTTTTAGTCACGAGCTCCAAACTTTCCCGTCTTCTCTTTACTTTTTCTCCTTTCCTCCTCTAGTCTACAAACTCACCTCCGAAGATTTCTTGTGGCTTCTCCACTTTTCAGATATCAGCAACAAATACGTAATTGTAAGAAATAAGGATAATGGAAAATACATACATTCAATACAGGCAGTGCAGTGCCAGCTGCAATAATGGAAATAAATAGGGTTGCAGCGGTAGACATTAGACATTGCGTGGCGAAACTTACCTTATTTTCACATTACTTAAACATATATTTCCTTAAAGATCTCTTTCAACTTTGTCGTGCTCAGTGAATTCGTCGGTGAGGTGAGCGTATAAAAAGTATCAAAGAAAGAAAGTTAGTTTTTGGAGTGTGTTGTAAAGTTAACTTGGAGAGTGCTCCATCATTATCCTTTACCGTGTGTAGCATTTGCTGCCTACTGAAAATTAACCATTATTATTCTCTCAGCTTAGCTCCTTTCTTTCTGCTCTCTTCCTTTGCTCAGTTCCTCAGCTACCCCTGCCGCCACGTTGTCACACAAAACTTTTCGTTCTGCTTTGTTCTGTATTAGCTTGCTAAATACACTTTCTATTATTATTTCTGTAAACTTGTTGGTATAATATCGCTCTGGAGCGACATGTGCATTTGTATATTGTCTCAATATGGGAAAGGACTGAGTCAGTGAGTGAGTGGAAGTAAAGTAAGCAACCAACCAACCCAAACCAAGCTACTAACCAAGGCAAATATTTATAGAAGTTTTTATATGTCAAGTAAGAAGAGAGTAGTGGAAAATTCATTAAGAATCCCCGTTTTGCCCTTTTAGATTTGTTTACTTGCTTGCTTACTAACCCTCCTACTGACTCAAAACTTTCTTTGTTTATTAGTATGAAGGGAATATTAATGTGCACTTTGAATGCCTTCTTAAAGCAGTAGGGGCGGCAGAGAAGCAGAGCAAATGAAAAAGTGGAGAAGGAGGAATGCGTGAATGTACACATTTCATTTTCCATTTTCCCTCTTCTGCTGAAGAAACCAAGCCAAATTCAGTAAAAGTGAACACACAAGACGGCTTTTACTCTAATAGCACTGCGGAACGTGTCGTAATAAACTCACTTTGACCTAATAATACGAAAATGCACAGAAATATTAACCTTCCACTTTCTTCTTATTTTCTTTCCTCTCACAATTTTGGGCTGGAATGTACAATTCCATCAAGACCTTCTTCTTTCTGGTTTTGTAAAATGAGAAAAAAATCAAATGGAACATTAAACTGGATGAATGCATGCATGCTTCAAGACAATGATATGACGCCGTACTACCGTGGCTTGCACGTAAGACAGACAAATATCTTTAGAAGCAGGAGGGTTTCAGATATTGATACAGATCTTTTATATAGTATTGTACCATACTGTATTTTGAAAAAACTATCTCTGGCGGCATGTTGCAATTCAAAGGAAAAATATGGACACTTTCAATAAAATCAATATTACCAATCCTTGGCGCAATGTTACCATAAAAAGTACAAATAGCTTTTTTCTTATTTACATTATTTGGGTCAGCTTTACTCCACTGACTGACTAACCCTGACAATCACTTCAAACCACACATTACTTTAGGCACCACGAGAACGGCAACCACAATAACAAAACAAGAAACAAAGCACTCCGCTTATTATGTGCACAGCCGTGTGAGTGTACCACACCAGTACCAATTTAGAGTGAGATCTCATAATAATTTCATTCCTTCTTTTTCTCTTCCTCTTTTCTTTTTATAGAGAGTCCCATATCTTGCGAGATCTTAATTTATTTTTCTGTGCGCCTTTTTCTTCGTTCTTTAAAAGTCGGGCACATTCTTTCGATCTATCATCACCACTGCCACGCCACCAGTTGTTGCTTTTGCTGTGTTGCTTTTTTATTTGACATATCAGTACGGAGCGAGAGAGTTGAAAATCGAAGAGAGAGCCAGCCGAAGCAGAGAAAATGCACAATATTGTTTTCCTCCTTGTAAGTATATTGCCAGTGGCAGCATTGTCCATTGTTTTTATTATTGCATAAAACAGACGGATGTACGTGCGGTCTGAAAAAATAAGGAAAACGAGAAGATTCCTTTTATGTAGTGCTTTGCTTTTCCTTTTTTCCTTTACAGCTTTTAACCGAAGCATGGAAAGGCAATGGAATGGATGGGAAGCCATCCGACCATAGAGTAGTAAATATCAATGTAGTTATAGCAGTTCCAAAAAATTCACCGACTATGGCCACATTACACGAGGTATATATGTAGCATTAGTGGCAGTGAGTGAGCCTCGCGTAGATTATATGTGTTTACATAAGAAGAAAAGTGTGTGAGTAAGCTTATTTTGTGCATTGTGTATTGTGAGGATATTGATCGCCCCTTTATACTACTTAAACGAGAGGAGCCATTTTGCACATGGAGGAAAAAGGCGAGATACTAATAAAAAGAACCGCACAATTCATGCATTTATAGCTGTAGAGACAAGGCACCCACTGAACAAAAAGTAAGGGTATTGCCATCCCTGTTGCAAGTTGAGTCAGTCTGGTAGAAGAGCGAAAGGAGAAATATGTTCGAGTGAAGTAGACAATGTTTGTGTTGTTTTTGTTTGCAGTGCTTTTGCTTGCTTCGCTGCTTTTTTGCATGGGTTTATATTATTATTATTAGTATTAGTATTATGGCCTGTACGCCTTGCCTTGTCAAGGAATGGCACGGAGAGTGAAAGCGGTAAAATGTATAACATACGTTATGTTAGAACGATGTTTCATTTACGTAAGTTGCACTACATCATGCTACGACTTTCGTCGTGGTGGTTTTGAGTTGCGGTCTGTGGTGGCGGATGAAGAAAGAGAAAAAGGCAGAAAAAAGAGAGACAGGAATAAAAGGGTATGTAGCCGGAGGCAAGAACGGACGTATTTTTGCTGAAACATGCTCTGGTTCTGGTTCCAGTCTTCTTTCTCTGCTCTCCCTTAAAAAGTGAGATAAGTGGGCTAAAAGGAATGTAGGTAAAATATGCCTACGCGCTGCCACCGCTTTCTCATTTATTTAGTCGACTCTGGTCCTGACTTAGGTATTTTATGTTACACTCATCTAAAAAGCTGTTTCGAGGTAGCATTAACGTTAACACGGTTCACAGAGCGTATTATTATTATTATTATTAATATTATTATTAGTAGTAGTATAAAAAAAACTGACGCAAGAGTTATATTATATAGTATATGCAAATGATGAGAAAGCTCATCACGATGATGACTATGAACATGCATTGCTGTACATTATTATTATGTGATATCATGCTTGACATAACTGGAATATTGACTGAAATTATACGGGAGAGGGGAAAGCCAACGAGCAAAAGGCAACCGCATTCAGTGCTCACATAATGTAAGCAAATAGGATGACACTAGACACACGGCCCCGTTCTGTTCTCCGTGAGTTGAGTTTATGTTCGATGTGGTGCAGTTTCGTGATAGAGTAGCCTGGCTCGAACACAGCTAACAAAGCATTTCTCTATTCAACTCATCGCCCGAGTCGTCATTTGTTGAAGGGAACAAAAAAGGGCTAAAAATTGCTTATTTCATAGAATTCAGTCAAATTTTGTTGTCGGTTGCTACTGCTTTGCTGCTCCACTAAAACAAGCCCGTTTCGGGCAACCAGGGAATACAATATAAGTATGTCAAAGCGGGGTGTATGAGCAAAAACTTAGGGAAACGATGACATTGCAGAAATAAAATAGCAAGGACAAGAAAAACTAAAGTAAAACTAACAATAAAAATGCATAACTCAAAAAGTAAACTCGACTCACTGTTCAACTCAATGAGGACCTCAACTCTGCTCAGCTTGCCTTGTCCCATTGTCTTTTGCAACTCTCTTCTGCACTTTAAAATACAAAATACATAAGCAAAAAGAAGACAAAAACTAAACAAAATGTGACTAGGAAAAGTGTTCCTTGTCAACATTCGAGTCGTCTCCAAATTTTACATTTACATTTTTTTTTTTTGCATTCACTCCCAACTTCTAAAAACTCGTTACTTGTACCTTCCAGCACTGCCACGACTACTCAATGTGAATTATTACCATCATTATTTTCCGGCCCGAATGTATCCATATTGTCTTTCGTGAGCGATATATAAAATAGATACCAGGCACACCGATGGTAATAATATAATAATAATAATGAATCCATGCCATGACGTTAGTGAAGCGAAGTCGTTTTCCACCCAATATTCTCATTCTCAAACAAGGAAGGAAAATGCAAAGTAAGGAATCAGCGACAGTAGTAAAACTAGCGTGAGCAGCAGTTTTGTGTCAGTTTATTTTGAAGGAAAAACGCGTGCGAAAAATATCTAATGTAAGGACCAAGGCTAAAAAAGGGAAGATGGAAAATCATGTAAATTTAATGTCAAGTCAGCGGATGTCCTACTCTACTTATAAGACTTATTCGCATTATTTCTCTTAGCTTGGAAATCATCACTGTCGTTATAATGATATAATATGATACCGAAAACGTAAGCTCTGCGACCACGACCGTGACTTCTAGATAGTAGGTATTGAAGGAAGCTGGTGAAAATAGAAAATGAAATCTTTGCAATAATAGGACGTCTCTTCTTTAGTGATACCGTCTTTTCTACACTTATTCAGTACGCCACATCCATTCCATTTTATTCATCCTCATCCGACCAAAAGAGAACCATCGACAGAATAAAGAAAGAAATATGTTTGTTATGTTATACATTACAAAATTGCATTACTTTCATCTTCAGTGTTATTTCATACTTGTGATGTTTTATTATGTATTTCCTTTTTCTTCTATTTTTTCATGCTTCATATCATCATCTTACTTTGCACGGACACAGTCACTTCCTTCTTTTTGCATGAGACCTTAAGGTTATGCTGCTTGTGCTTACGTACGCTTCATGGCAGTACTACGCAACACAGACTAACAAACCATAGAAGAGCACATTTGAACATCTGAGTCCTTTTTGCTTTCTTTGAGCCCATAAGAAGGCGAAGGGAAAAAGAAAAGTTTCTCCTTGTCCTCCCTGACTTCATCTTTTTTGGAGTTGAGTACAAGTGAAAAGTGAAAGCAATTGAAGTGGAGAACTCCGCTCAGTATTATAGATGTGTGTATTCATTTTTTGTCCCTTCTTTCAAGTAAAAAGACTTGCAATTCCCGTCCTCTTCCTCATCACCGTCATCATCATAATCTTTTTTGTTGAAGAAGAAGCTAGTCTCTCCCATTTCTATTGCGGATGTGGACAAAATAATATTATTTTGGAACGTGAGTGTACATACTATAAGTGATATGACTCTTATTATTATTCTTGTGTCTCTTGGAGATGTATCAGATTTTGGTGCGTGCTCAAACAAATAATGTAGTGAAAAGGATGAGAAACAAGAGACTTTTTGAACTTTCCTCACTTCGAAAAAAACCTCTGAGAGTCTTCTACAATTTTTCTCCTCTGTGAACATCCTCTCCTTTTTTACAATGACAACAATTACAAGACTTGGGCTGGTTTCTTTTTCTCATAGTCAGTAAAAGAGATGAGTTGACAAAGTTTTATTTGTTTGAGAGTTGAGAAAGAGAAAAACAAAATTAAATGCTGTTGCTTGCTGCCACTCTGTCTCTTTTTATTTACTTCAGACCTCTACTTTGTTTTTATTTTCAGCAGAGAACACAGGGTTTTGTATTTCCATTTGAACATGTCATTCTTTTTGTCTGCGTGATTGGATTAAACATCTCATCATTTTCACACCATAATCATCATCATCATCAACATCGCCCAATGTTGGTGATAATTGTCCCAAGCCAGCGCATATAAGTAATAGAACTTTGTTCACTTCAGTTCAAACTTTCTTCCTAGCTTATTCAACTCAACGAGTTTAGCAAAGGATAAAAAGAAGGGAAAATCAAAGAAACCAAGTAATTGCACGTTTTCTTCTCCAAATGTTTCTCTGTGGTTGTAAATGTCTGCCGGTAGAGAGTCTAGTCTATGTTATTATGCTGCGTTAGAAATATTGATTTGACGAGATCTATAGATTAGAAATTAGAAAAAGTAGCAGATTCCGGTATCGTGGTGGTGCCTATCCGTTCTTTTTATTACAAATCTATTCCTTTCTTCTTTTTCTCATACGATTTTTACTTTATGCCTACACCGGATTTCTTTACACATGCAAATAAATTACTAACTTTTCTTTCACATAACTGATACTTGGCACACAAATTTGCTGCTAAATATATATGTATCGTGTGTAGATATGGCCCCAAATAATCGCACCAAAACAAATAAAATGATGCATATTAAATACGACTTTCGTCCACTTTTACTACCTGCTACATGTGTTGATGTAATAAAAGGGAAAATTGCCAAGCAAAGCCATTTCTTAAGCAAGCTCCGGTTATTTGTTATGGTTATCCAGCATGCACGCCTTACCGTTGCAGTTGCCACTTACTTACCTGAAGGCATGAGAAAACGAATAAGTCAACACGCTAGGTTATAATTAGGTTATATGGTATTTAACTCCATTTCTTGAGGTGAAATGACTCTGGTATTATTATTTTACGGTCCGTAACTTTAAATTATCTCGTAAATACATAAATACATATATTTACTCTATATAATCAAGAATAGAGGAAATTGTCAAGCCGTTGTGTAAAAGATTTCCTGATTGCAGTGTTCTCATGATTAAACTAGATAGGTAATAGTAGTAATATGTACAACGTATGTACATGACTGTACAACCATAATACAAATTCATATTTATACAGTTTTACAACTGTTCAAATTGAATGTATGGGACGTGCTCTACAAAGTTGCTAAAAACAACATTTTGTGCACACACAAGGTTTCATGTAAATCGTGAGTAAAAGAACGTGTCAGGATTTTAAGGAACAAGTAATACGGTTGATATATGGAATTTACGGGTAGCCTCAAATACGTAACTGAGACACTTTGGTAATAAAAAAGATCATGATTCACGAAATATAAATAGTTCATGCAATACTCTTTCACACACAATAAAAATGATTTTTTTCTTGATTTTCTAATTTTGGCTACACTGCGTATGTCATTACATTAGATTAAGTGATACAATCCTATGAAATAGGAAATGGGAGTTTCATCCAGTATCCAAGTAAGAATTTCATTTTATTCAGCTATTCACCCACTTGGCGGAACATGTAACGAGCTCAGTCCTTTCTGAATGCAACAGTTCGGTCAAGTCAGCTTGTTGGACGGAATCGCGAATCGCAGAGTAAGTGTAATAATAATTGTATGTGAATGTGGTCATTAAAATGCAGAGACGTGCTACTTTTTCCTACTCTGACTGTGTAGTAACTCGATGGTCGCTGCAGCACCACGACTATTCACATACACAACACCATTATTAACATTAACAAGTCCTGCCAAAGCAGGCACTTAGTAAGGCGTTGCATAATGGTTGAACCAGATAGGCTCCATGTTAGTTTCAACGCGAAATTTCGCGAGACTCCCCGTCGTCCTCAAAACACGTGGTAAATGTTTTGCAGTATTTTTCAAATGTAGTTTGCTAATGCGCATTGATAGCTGTTCATGTATAAATAAAGACAGAATTTTAACAAGCCACTTTTAATCAAAGAAGTTGAATCAATACAGCTACGGCTTACCAGAAATGATGTTTGTATTGGTTAGTTATGATGATGACTTCGATGTCAATTTTCTTAAGCAATATGTGAAACAAGAAAAAAGAGAACAAAAAGCAATTGTTTTTAATATACCTTAAATATTGGGTACAAAAGTTTTGTTATAAAAATGGAAACGAGGAAAAGTTAAAAGGACAAATATTGGTAAAAGCGCACAGCAGTGGTCAAGTAAATGATCATGTTTTTGAGTGTCTTCTTACCACCATTTATAAATTCTTACTGCATGCACATGTTAACAGAGTACGAGACATGCTGATTTTTTCTTTTGTGTTTTGCGATATAAATGCCCGTGCTTTATATTTTTATCTTTCATCTCAATTTTTGTTCTCTCATACGTTTAGTTGTTTTTTTTCTTTTTCATTACACTTTCGGTTTGGTTTTGATAGCCACGGTCATGCAATGTGTGCACTTTGAGTTGGTGTGCACAATGAAATGAGTAGGATTTTAAGCGGACTGTAGAAAAAGAAGAGAGAAAGCGATGTGACCTCTTGGGTGCGATTGATGTGACGCTAATGGAAGCACTAACGAATTAATGGGATGCGGGAGTTATGAGTTGCACGAGCATACAATTTACACTAGTATTTTTATTTCTCTCTTTTGCTTTTACCTACTCACTTTCTCCATTGCTAACTAGACTTGCCACAACATTAATAATCGCTCCATATCTCTCGTCGTAAAAATACTGCTCAAATATCACACGGCGGACGCACAGGCGATGAAAGGGGAACGCACGAAATGGACAGATGGAGAGCGAAACAATAAAAAATACTATTTGCCTTTAAGCCCAACTATTATTTTATAACTTGTGTCTTTTACTTTCTTCTCCACTGTGAGTGTAAGCTAAAGTGAAGTCAAATCCGAAAGCGTTAATTATCCTCTCCCATACAATAAATAAAGTGGGCAGAATTCCAGAATTTTTGACATTCTACTTTCCGTTACTTAGTGTTACACATTTGCTTCTCATGATTCAAGTTTTTCCCTCCAGCATGGTTCGCTGAAAGCTTATGGTGTCGGTGGAAATAAAGTGAGAAAATCAATTTTTGGTGCAATGTTGAAGGCGATGATGACTGTCGCTGCAGGATAAATTAAATGTAATATGGAACGCTGGGGACAGCAGGTGACATTCCCTATACTTTCTTCGCGATAAAATGACGTATTCTGTTCCAAAAATTGTTGCACGTTCCCCGTCATTGTAATGCTGCTGATATCTTAACCTCAGGTATATTTGTATTTTATTTTGTACGGCCGGTAAAAGCTTGTTTTACAGACACAGAAACCATAAAAGTGTACAATTTTTGTGCATTTCATTTTGTCAAATGAATGAAGCATTTTGCACTATAAAATTGCATTACAGGCACATTTATTGCGGAAAAGAGAATTTTGGGAAGTGAAGCAGGATTATAAAAAGGTGTAGAGGAGTTGGATAAAATAGCAATAATGAGACTGGCTACGTTAATATACGGGAAAGACTATGATTATCACCATCATTGTCATGCTCATATCGTCTGTTAACACCATTCTGAATTGCAATTCTCATCTCATAGGAGCCCCCTCACACTGTGGATGGTCGTTGCCGTTGTGTAATGCGTCCATCCTAACTTTGCTACTGCTAAGGCTCATTGTAGAAAGATAGATGGTAATAGAATAATGTACCCCCCGTTGGCATTCTTTCCAACCATCTCACTCTGCTCCACTCGTCTTCTCAGTTTCATTTTTATTTTTCACGCCATCATTGTCATCGTCGTCGTTGTCGTAGTCCTATCGTCATCAACAAAACACTTCCAAAACACCACCGCCACAACACAGGGTACGTTAGTTCATACTTCGTACTCAAATCCATACTTGCAAGAATAAACGTAATAAAATACGTCGACTCTTTACTTCTTACACTTGTGCTGTTTCGGCTGTTTCCCAACTTTCCAATGGAAAATCGTCATTCTTCCTTTATTTATTAGAGCTGTGTAATAAACATGAAAAGCTTTTCTATTTTCTGCATTATGTACATGAGGTTTTTTCTCATTTTAGCTTTCTCCTACATGTAGGTATTTATTTAGTTTTCTCAGACAAAATGAAGTTCGGTCAATTTAAGACAATTGTTATTCCACTTTATTTTGATGAGAGAAAAACTTGTAGAGTTTATTTTCTTTTAAAGTTATCGTTGTCAGTTGTTTCATCCTCTGGTTGTGCTATTGTGACTATAAGATGTCGGTGACGCCTTTACCCAGGCGATAAGAACAAATGTGTTTCAGTATTTTATGCATCCCCTGCTTGCAACGACTCTGAGGAAACAATAAATAGAGAAGGAACTAAAGAAAATTATTACATAAATGGGTCAATACACTGTCTGATAATAATGCGTTGGCAAAAGAAATATAATCTGATCACAAAAGCGAAGCTACAATGAGATATAATAAAAACGTTTTCAGAATGGTCAACAACAACAAGAACAGTCGAAATTAAAGTGGATAAAAAAAGAAAAGAAGAAACGGAAAAGAACAACAGAAATACGGCTTAATAATATATTGCAGGCACAGTAAAAGGAGGCGAATTGGGAAAAGAAAAGAAAGTGAGACAGAAGAGGAGGAAGTGCAACAGAGGGAAAGAATGTCTGTCTGAGAAAGAAAGGATAGATGTAAAATGTTGGATGAACAGTTTTATATGGGACATTTAGGAGAAAGGAGACGACTCACACACACACACTATTATTACTTTTCCACTCTTTCTTACTCTTTCCGCTCTGCGTCCAACTTTTTCGTTTATACTAAGCCGAAAGACGTTGAAGTAGAAAGAAGCGGAGAGAAATGGAGAAAAAGGACATAAAAGGTAATAAAAAAATGCATCACTGAAGAGCGATAAATAGTATGTAAAGAATGCATATCTACTTTGCTACATACTCTTGTAGACATTGTAGTCCGCATAAACCATTTTTCCTTATTCAGAGAAAGAGAAACCGGTTCGCGGAACGTTATAATGTTCGTGTAAGATTCGCTGAAGAAAAAGTAGAGAGAGCGAACCAAAGTACTTGTTACTCTCCGTACCCCCATCATGTCTTCTTATATATTTCTTCTAAATGTCTTTCCCATGAAAGCCCTAACAAGTTTCTTGTATCGTATCCTACCAAATTGTGCGAGCAAGAAACAGAATGGCTGCAAAAAGTATTCTAAGTATCCATTTTGCATTGTGATGTACACTATTATGTGTAACTGTGTCAAAATAGAAAGAAAGTGAATGTGAGTACTTAAATATTGTATGTATAGAGCATTGTATTCTGTACAGTAAGAATGTTATTTTGTATATTTTATGTTTCATTCTTTAAAGTGCCGACTCCTTCGTACTTTACTCGTCCGACAGATTTTTCTGCTTTAGCTTAGTCAGAACAAAGAGATGGGGATAAGAGAATATTTTCACAGCACACCTATTAGGCCACACACAGCTTAAAGACATACGTACGCTTATTTCTTACAAGCTAGTGTAACAAGTTTCGGAGGATGGAAGGGAAGAGGAGCAACTTAAGTAGTACAAGTACAAGGGAGAAAAGTTCTTCGAGGAGATTCTCTTCTATTTCTCTCCACGGATTCATGACTAAAATGGCATTCTAACATTATTGCAACAGTTCACTAAGAGTGGAATACGAAGCTTTAGGATGAGAAAAGAGGCGAATTTCTGTCTTCCAACAATTTCTTTCGTTCCTCCTTCATCGTCAGTGTTTTTCATTCTGCCTCAGAAAAACTCCCAGACGGGGATAGGGAACGCATGTTATATAAGCCGGAAAGAAATTCATTGCTGATCTCCCTATTTATAAAGTAACTTGTCTTGTAAATTTTCGTTTTTCTATGTATATATTCATACGAATCTGTCGTAGTCTGTTATGTACACTTAATAGATTTGGCAAGAAAGAAGAAAAGTCTTCTGGCCGGAAAATTGGGTGTATGGAAAAGAAATAATCTTGTGTTCCAGATATTACATATCTATTCATAAAGTACACATCACACGCGGCACTCTGAAATACTGAAAGGGTGTATCGGTACATTACTACGGGCTCACTTGCGGAAATAACTTGTGTGGTGTCAAAAATATATTGCATTGTAATGTATTACATTAAAACTGCTTTTCTGTCCAGCTGGTTCACTCAATCCATTTGTGCGTTTTATGATTTTTTTCTAGAGGAACACGAAGTAGAAATACGAGAAAGGATTCCATTTTTATTTTCAACAAAAGCCGAAAAATTCGTGCCTGGCTTTCCGGTGAGCATGTTTATTGTTGAGAAATGTGTGAGATATGTCTGCAGTATTTACAGTATGTATCCACTGGAGTTCGTGATGACACATTTTTTATCATAATTCGGAAACGACAAATCGGGGTCACAACACAATGATTTAATAAAACTTTTATTTAATTTTTACTCACTCAACTACCTTTTTATAAGCATACAAATAAAAATTAACGACACCATCGTTCTTCCTGTTGCTTTGTAGTCAGGCTTCAAAGATTTATGAAATTTCTCAGAGGCAATTTTTATAAACAGATACAAGTATAAATCCAAAAAGTGCTAAAAACGGCATTTAAAAAAGTGTGTCTTTACATAATTTCACAGTAGTTTATTTATGACCTTTTTGTATTTCTGGTCCAGCAGACAAATAAACGGTCACAGTGGCCGACTCTTTATTTTACGATTCAACGTCTAACATTTATCTCTTCAAAACAGGCTATTTCTCCGATTTGACTTTCCCAAATTGTGATAAAAAAGTTTCATCACGAACTCAGTGACCACTTACTGTATGTCAGGAAGAATGAATTATGTTTTTCAGTTGTGGATGCAGTGGTATTCTAGTGGTGCTTCGTGGTGTGAGTAATGCTATTATTATCTTGCGGGACTTTACTTAGCCCGGAGTTACTAACGCACGCTTGTCCCTTCCCTTACTGCCTTGTGTGACAAAGAAGAATGGACGGAAATATCAATTTCTCCTTTTCATCGTTTGAACAATGGCACGAGAAAAAAAAAGAAAAACAGGAGATAGTCAAGAAGAGGCTACTAACAAGTGGACCTAATGCACGACTTCGACCGAAACACTGCTTTGTGTTCATCAGACATTTTGTTATTTTCTTGGCAATTCGTTATTTGTTCATTCATTGCAGTTCCGCTCAGCTCACTTTTACCAATACTCCTACAACTTCCTTCTACAGCATATGTGCAGGCTACATATTTTCAGTTACAGTTGTTGCCATTTTCTTCTTCCCTTGTGGTAGAGCAGCAATGGAAATGTCATTATTACTTTGATACTTCGCTGACACTGCCCTGGCAGACAAGGAGAACAATAAATAGCAGGAAAGAAAGAGACACGAGTGAGTGGAATGACGTAGGTGCGAGTATGATGATTTGCTGAGCCGACTCACTTTTTTGTGGCTTATGGCTCAACTCAACAGCATCAAGATTACTACTTTATTTGCGCACAGCGCCTTACTGCTTACAGCTTACAAATGACAGCCTCTGGAAATCCAACCTTTAGCAAAGTACAGTGACATTGTAAAAAATATAGTCACAGGACATTTCATTTGGTGATTTTTCTTATAATTTTTCAAACGCTTGATTTATACAGAAGCGAATATAAAAAATGTTGAATAAAAAGTCACTCTCTTTTTTTACTAGTAATTATTTTTCCTATCAGATTCCTAATTTTTCAGAAAGCAATTCATAGAAAAAAGAGAGGTGAACAGCTACAGGGGATATTTATAACGTTGTAAGCTCTTTTAGCGGCAGACTCAAACTGAAAGGAACGTCTTATAAGAAAGATACTCACTCGATGAGGCTGATTTTGAGGAGGCAGGATAGTTATGCCGCAGATCCAAGGGATGATTTTTTTCCGAATCGGTGAAATACCCTTCTCCATTTCTCTACGACTTTCTACGCGATTTACTTTTCCCATGATAATAAAATTTTAATATATTCCTTTCTTATTTCATTCTCTTCGATGTCACCATATAATTCTTGGGGGTTCGCACTCTGTCTCCCGATTAAGTGGGATCAACAAAGGAGCGAGATTAAAAGCGGGGAGACCGGTTAAGTGCTGTTCTCCCTCTGGAGTAGTAATCTAATACCTCACTCCATGCAGCCATATCAAATCACATCATTATCTCTCCTTGTCATCTTCATTGAGAGAAGCAAGCGTTTAAGTTAACTATCGTCTCAGTCACAGCTTAGCCCGTCAATGTTTTATTTCCTTCGCTTCACTTTAAAAATCTCATCCAAGGAAATAATAAGAAAAGCGGAAAGGAGAAAGTGGAAATTGTGATTTTAAATGGGATGGAGTAATTGAGGAGAAGAGAAAAATGAAATAAAAGTAGAAGGGAGTTGGAGCGCTGGTTTTTGTTTTCTTACAAAAAACGATTGAGGAGAAGGCAGAGCAAAGACCATTATTATAAATAATATTATTAGGAGTTACTACATAGGATTACTTGGAGATGTTCTACAATGGGATAATAATAGTAGTACACATTAATTTTCAGTTAAAACTATTACTATTTCATATAAATTGTTCGGACGTGACATAAAAATAGGTACTTATAATGCTCCATCAGAGTATATAAACTTAATCCTGTTTTGGCAGTGTTATTATTGGGTTGAGTGTTCGCTTGCTGCTACTTCTTCTTTACGGATATGATATGAAGTCATTTTAGATTCTAATAGCACCCCTGGCAGCAGCCGAAACTACTGTATTTATCTCCTTTTTCACTTTCTTCGCTCTTGCACTTTCTGCTTCCCGCCTGTCGCTCTTTCCATCTTCAGGTGGCCCGCTTGTTTTCGTCGTTCAATTCTTAGCTAACAGAAATTCACGCTGATGCGTATTCATTGTTCTCCTCGAATAAACTCATCTCCTCTTTCCCCTTATGTTCCTCTAACCCCCTTCCCTTATAACATCATACTTTCAGCTTTGCATTGCAGTGAATTTTCTCATTGAAGCTGCAGTGAATGAAGAAAAATGCCTGAGATAGTTTTTTACTCATTTATTCATCTAGAGGAGCCTCCGATGAATTGTAAAAACTATCTTCTAGCAACAATATACATTCAGTTTATTTGATTAAAAAATCTCCGTTCTTAAAGGGGAAAGTGAGAGATCATTTAAAATTAAAGAGAGAAAAAAAACAAAGTAAAAATACAAAGACTCCGTGTTTCTTTTCCTTCGTTAACTTCAGAGAAAGTCGAAGACAAAAAGAGAAGTCAATGATCTTATTAAATGATCTGACAGAAAGGAAAATATTATGCTAGCTAGCCACCCAGCCGCATTCACTCCATTATACATACATACATCAGCAGAGCATGGCTGAATGTGGTGATGGTGGCTCGCGGTGGCGGTGAAACAAAAACTACTACTTTATCGAGTCATGTCTCTATTCTATTACAAATCATGCTTATACCGATGCTCATTGTATATAGTGAGCGGGCGAGCGAACGAATTTCTAAGGCTAGTAATAATCAAATGAAATATGTAAAGCAAACGTCAATAAAACCTGAAAGTCTAACGCTTTTATATACTGTCATATAAACAATTTTGGTTGTTGAAGGGCCCAATGACGGGGTGAAGAGCCACAGAAAATGTTCAGGATGATGATAATGTAATAGACGAGAAATTGAAGTAGTGCAGGAATGTAAATATTACGCGTCCTTAAGTACTACGTTGAAAAAGGTTCAATCAAACCGATAGTAGAAGCATTGAAACAAAGTCACATATTTCCTTGGTCCTTATTTAACTATTCGCATTTTTTACCTTCTTGCAGCACATATTTTTAGTTACACTAAATTCTTTGTTCTCTCTTGTCGGCTCGCTCACTCGTACGCTTTACCTACTATGCGCCTGATCGCTACCGCTGTGTTGCTGTTGTTAGCCTTGGCCGAAGAAAGAAACACTGACATTTTTCACTCCTTCTTATCTTTGTGAAACGAGTGCAGGCAATACTATTACAGCATCGTTACCTTTCTCTTTCTTTCTTCAAACGGCACTTTATAAAAATAATATTATTATTACCGAAATGTTACAAGGAATAGTGGCAGTAATTCTCATGTCCTGGTCTCGGTCTCGCAAGCCAAAATGTATTTACAGTGTACGAAATGCCGTCACATTCATATGGAATGAAGATAATACTATTTATACAGCACGACAAATGGCCTCCAGGGTATACCTACCTGTTATGTTTTCTTACTTTCATTTACTTTTTTAGTAAAATGAAGGAACGACAACGGACTTTGACGTAGGCACTTCCTTCTCTTGCGTGAGTGAGTAAACCTTAACTGAATGGCAACGCGCTCGCTCCTTTACTACAGTTCCTCTTTCTTTCCTTGATAGTTGTGTAGTACCACGAAATAGCAATAATAGTAATAATAATAACTATGATAATAAAAATAGCTGACGCTAAACTGAAAATGTGAGTGAGGGAGTAGTGAGTGTGTCGATGTCGACACAATATTACTGAACAAACAGAATTTGTAGACAGGCTTAATGTGTAATGTAAGGTTGAGTGGTAAAATACAGTATCCGATTGAAATAATGTGACAAGGCAGCATCAACATCTTACATAACATGAAAGATTTTTTGTAGTGATCTATCTACTAAACGTATTGACACTTTATTGTTACATGGCCAAATAATTTTTTTACAATTTCGATTTGTGAGAATGAATTTTTTGGCACTGTTTATCATGTTCCCCGTCCCTTTTACTAATTAATCGACAACAGCGTTTCCAGGAATCGACGACTCTTTTGGTTGTTTTAGGCGTTGACATT